>LBNU01034282.1:4541-32122 GCA_014162995.1 Artemisia annua | reverse complement strand
TGGTAACTCCCTTAAATAACCAATCGTGTGAATCCCACACTCAAAATAACTCCTTCCCACTCGTTATAACTTCAAACCCATTTCTCAACTTCTCAAATTCATTCTATTCTCAAATCCACTCATGGCCGAACTTGTCTTCAAAAGTGACCACAACCAAATTGCATTTCTGGGCAAAGCAAAGGGGAAAGAATTATTTGATCCAATGGTAGAGTTCTTGAAGCGTTCTAACCTTCATTTTCACACACTATCCCACACTTGTGTGTGAATCATTGGTTACACAATTCTGGGAGACTGCTACAATAGGAGATAGTGACACAAGGATTCTCGCTACCATTGATGGGAAACAGTATGAAGTTACTGAGTCTTTGATCCGCACTAAACTTCGACTGAAAGATGCAGATGGTGAATATCATGAAGATAAGGCACTGATACTTCCTGCATTACAGGCTATTGGCTATCAGGGTGATGGAAAGAAAGCATGGTATAAGAAACTACTTTACCCTAAATGGAAGTTTCTGGTGCATACTTTGGTGAGGTGTGTAAGTAATAAGACTGAAGGATTGGACCAATTCTCTACATATCTGGCGTGTGCTATTGCTTGCTTATCACAGGGTACCAATTTTAACTTTTCTAGATATATCTTTCAGGGCATGATTAGTAATATTAATGCTGATAAGAACAAGTTTTATATGTACCCTAGGTTCCTTCAAATCATAATAGGTATTGAAACACGTGATAAAACACATAGACCTATTCTAGAGTTGACCTCTAAATTATTTTCAAGTATGGCTAGTCAATACACTGGTGTACATTGGCCTCTCACACCAGCTATGTTGCCTGGTGGCAATGCTGGTGCTGCTGAAGGTGGTAATCCACCCAGCCCTGATGCTGCTGAGGCTAGTGTTCCACCCATTCCTGAAACTGCTGATGGCACTGCATCAGCAGCTAAGGGTGCTGGCTCATCCAAAGCTGCTGAAGCATCTGCATCAGTAGCTGCGGATGATCAGCCTGTGGATTCTCCTCATGAGCAACCTGCTGATCCTCTGCAACCAGTCAATCCTGCTAGTGAGGATTCTGCTTTTTAGAGAGTATGCTTTTGTTACTTATGTCATGGCTCAACAAAGAGACAACCACACAGATCAACAACATTGTATGTTTGCTTGTTTCTTATCACAGGTTGAACCAACAAGTGTCGCACAAGCACTTTCCATTGCCAGTTGGGTATAAGCTATGCAAGAGGAAATGCAACAATTCAAGAATCAAGAGGTTTGGATTCTTGTGCCACTACCTGATGGAAAGTTTGCAATTGGGACAAAGTGGATCTTGAAGAATAAAAGGGATGCTAGGGGCATTGTGGTTAAAAATAAGGCTAGATTAGTAGCTCAAGGTTTTAGACAAGAAGGGATTGATTATGATGAGGTATTCGCACTAGTGGCTAGGGTTGAGGCCATTAGAATCTTTTTGGCCTTTGCTTCTTATATGGGGTTTGTGGTCTATCAGATGGATGTGAAGGGTGCTTTTCTATATGGGGAGATTGAAGAAGAAGTATATGTTACTCAACCTAAAGGTTTTGAAGAAGACCCAGAGCATCCTAACCATGTGTACAAAGTTGTGAAAGCTCTCTATGGACTTCATCAAGCACCAAGAGCCTGGTATGCTAGGCTATCTGCATTCCTGCTGAAGCATGGTTACAGAAGAGGTGCCATTGATAAGACTCTCTTTATCAAGAAGAATTCAAGGGATATCATTCTTGTGCAAGTATATGTGGATGACATCATCTTTGGATCAACTAAGGAAGCTTGGTGCAGAGAATTTGAGGACTTGATGAAGGGTGAATTTCAGATGAGTGCTATGGGAGAGATGACTTTCTTTTTGGGTCTACAAGTGCAGCAAAAGCCTGATGGTATCTTCATAAGTCAAGACAAGTATGTGAAGGACATTCTTCAGAAGTTTGATATGGAGAATGTTAGGACTGCAACTACCCTATATGAAACTCCTAAAACTAAGCATAACCTTGAAGCAGATCCTGCTGTCAATGTTCACATGTACAGGTCTATGATCACTTATGTATTTTACAGCTTCAAGGCCAGACATTACATTTGCTGTGAGTGCTTGTTCTAGGCACCAAGTCACACCCTTGACTTCCCATCTCAATGCAGTGAAGAAGATCTTTAAGTATCTTAAAGGTTAACCCAAACTTGGCCTTTGGTACCCAAGAGAGTCTCCTTTTGTATTGGAAGCCTACAGTGACAGTGATTATGCAGGTGCTAATTTGGATAGAAAATCCACTACTGGAGGTTGCCAATTCCTTGGAAGAAGGTTAATATCTTGGCAATGCAAGAAGCAAACAATTGTGGCCAATTCTTCTACTGAAGCAGAGTATGTTGCTGCTGCTAACTGCTGTAGCCAGGTTCTTTGGATACAAAATTAACTACTTGATTATGGGTTCAATTTCATGAACACTAAAATCTTTATTGATAACCAAAGTACCATATGCATTGTTAAGAATCCAGTATATCATAATAGAACTAAGTACATTAATTAGGCACCATTTTATTAGGGATGCAAATGAGAAACACTTAATTCAAGTGCTTAAAATCCATACAGATGATAATGTGGCTGATCTTTTAACAAAGGCATTTGATGGACCTAGGTTTAATCACTTAGTTGTCCATATTGGGATGGTTAACCCTTGAATGCTGTGTTTAACGGGAGGCATATGCCTCTGGGGAGGATTTGTAGAAAATGTATAGTTACTAACTTTGTTTTGCAGGTTACTTGTTGTATATACTAACAATTATTTGGATTAGATTGGTTTGTGTGTTTTTGTCTGTGTGTTTGTTTTGCAGCTAAGCTGATTCTGCTGATGTGTGTTTCTGCTGAGGTTACTGTTTCTGCTGATAACATTTCTGCTGATATTTTGGAAGTGCATCCGTAGCATTAACTCATATCAGTAACATCAAATTAATCAAGTGTACTCAGGGAACAAACATCAAAGTGATTGTTAAGGGGAACGTAAATTCATTTATCATCAAAAGCTTATTACAAAAGATGGTGATTCTACACACCCTGACAAAATTGAAACATGACTCTAACCCTGACACTACTCCACCTTTCCTTTCCCCTTCCCATCATCATCAGAGAGGTCTGAATCAAACCCACAATTTGGAGGTTTGGAAGAATTCTCTGCTGATCCTGTTGGAGTTGAAGGAGCTTGATCTTGGGGTTCATCCTCATCTGAGGAAGTACACAGGAAGAGTGATATGAGCTCTCTTGCAGGTGGTTGGAGAGGAATCCAAGGATTGGAGTCTTTTGAAGATTCAGGTGACATGGCCGGATTGGAAACTGTGCTTGATGATCCAACATCATTTATCTTCTTCTTGGATGACTTTTTGGGAATCTGGTTCTTTTCTCCATCTGGGGATTCATATGTGCTCCTTGTTGGTGATTTATTAAGGTTTGAAGCATCAGATGAAGATTTAACAATTTGGGGTTTTGAGCTCATGGTTATTGTTATTGATGGATAATTAGGTTTGGTGAATGTTTGGATCTGTTTTATAGGCAAAAGTCAAAGTGTAGGTCCATTAATGCGTATTAGGTGGCAGAATAAATGCTCTAAGATTTCTCCTAAAGATATTTTTGCACAATACTACTGAGGGTGATTCTGCTGATCAAATGGTTCATGCAGATAGCTTATATAGTTCCTGCTGAGAGGTGTTCCTGCTGAGTGTAGTTCCTGCTGATAACATATTTTTGATTCTTTCAGAAGTATCTACCTTATGCATAGAACAAGATGAATGACAACAAAGAGATAAATTAAACGTTCATTCATATTCACCAAAGGAAGTTACAATCAATCCTAACATCTAAACAAACACAACTGAACACATCTTAGCACCTAATCCTGATTTCTATTCCCTTTGAGGTTACAAAATAAAGCTTTCCATGCAACAAGCTTGTCAACGGGTGTCTCAGTCTTGTTTTCTTCATGTGTATTGACACTCTTACTCAAAAGACTGAACACATCTTAGCACCTAATCCTGTTTTCTCTTCCCTTTGCCCTTGGGATCAAATGTGCCTTCACCAGCCCCCTTGTTCCTCAGCACCTTCTCAACATCTTTGGGCTTTGTCTCAAGGGTCCATAGCTACTTGCAAACAAGCACCAATACATGTGGAGATGGTTTTGGCAACTTCTTGGCAGGTTGAGGAACTGGTATCTGGCTCATCCCAGCCATAACTCGCTCCATCTCCTTTGTCAGAAGCTTTGAAAGAGGTGGTGGTTCAGAAGGCCCTTCATCCAAATCCTCAAGAAACAACAACTCCAAATGCCCTGTCTCATCAGGGGTATCTGAGTCAGAGGATGAAGAAGGAAGTGATGGTGATGGTGGTGGTGGTGGTGGTGGAGGAGGAGGAGCTGGTACATCATGTCTCCTTTTGCGTGCTTCCTCCTTGGTTATCCAGCCACGCCTTCGCCTAAAAGGCATTGGTGGTGGTGGTGGAGGAGGTGGAATGGGAAAGTAATGGTCTGAAGAATCTGAAGAGGAATCAGAGGATATTTCAATTGGATTCATGATTGCTGCTGATGAGAAATTATGTTTAAGAAAGGTTACTCAAAGCTTGATGGTGATTAAGTGTGATTTGAGGGTTATTTATAGACCTGATTAAGTAATTAAGGCATTTAATGAGGAGTCGGTTCAATGGGTATTTATGGATGACAGCCTGTAGATATTCTGCTGATGGTTTGATTCTGCGGATTGACCATAAGATTCTACGGATTTACTTTTCAATTCTGCTGACGAGTACACTTTTGGGTTTTATTTTGGGTAAGTTATAAAGTCAAAATTGGTCAAACGATTCTTTCCAATATTCGTTGTCAATTAACTCCCACGATCTGGTAACTCCCTTAAATAACCAATCGTGTGAATCCCATACTCAAAATAACTCCTTCCCACTCGTTATAACTTCAAACCCATTTCTCAACTTCTCAAATTCATTCTATTCTCAAATCCACTCATGGCCGAACTTGTCTTCAAAAGTGACAACAACCAAATTGCATTTCTGGGCAAAGCAAAGGGGAAAGAATTATTTGATCCAATGGTAGAGTTCTTGAAGCGGTCTAACCTTCATTTTGCTCTCACACACTATCCCACACTTGTGTGTGAATCATTGGTTACATAATTCTGGGAGACTGCTACAATAGGAGATAGTGACACAAGGATTCTCGCTACCATTGATGGGAAACAGTATGAAGTTACTGAGTCTTTGATCCGCACTAAACTTCGACTGAAAGATGCGGATGGTGAATATCATGAAGATAAGGCACTGATACTTCCTGCATTACAGGCTATTGGCTATCTGGGTGATGGAAAGAAAGCATGGTATAAGAAACTACTTTGCCCTAAATGGAAGTTTCTGGTGCATACTTTGGTGAAGTGTGTAAGTAATAAGATTGGAGGATTGGACCAATTCTCTACATATCTGGCGTGTGCTATTGCTTGCTTATCACAGGGTATCAATTTTAACTTTTCTAGATATATCTTTCAGGGCATGATTAGTATTATTAATGCTGATAAAAACAAGTTTTATATGTACCCTAGGTTCCTTCAAATCATAATAGGTATTGAAACACGTAATAAAACACATATACCTATTCTATAGTTGACCTCTAAATTATTTTCAAGTATGGCTAGTCAATACACTGGTGTACATTGGCCTCTAACACCAGCTATGTTGCCTGGTGGCAATGCTGGTGCTGCTGAAGGTGGTAATCCACCCAGCCCTGATGCTGTTGAGGCTAGTATTCCACCCATTCCTGAAACTGCTGATGGCACTGCATCAGCAGCTAAGGGTGCTGGCTCATCCAAAGCTGCTGAAACATCTCCATCAGTAGTTGCGGATGATCAGCCCATGGATTCTCCTCATGAGCAACCTGCTGATCCTCTGCAACCAGTCAATCCTGCTGGTGAGGATTCTGCAGACCATAGGAATGAGGATGAGACACCCTTCACTGACCAACTTGACCATAGTGATGAGTTCATAGGAACCTTTGTTGCTGAGCCCAATGATGAGATACCTATATTCACAGGACAACATCCCTCTAGTCCAACTAGAGAGTCCTTTGTTGATACCACCACTACTGGTGATGCTTTTCATGTGTCTCCTACCAGGTCCAATGAAGCTCCCAAAACCACTGGTATACCTGTTGGTACAGCTGAGGACCTTATATCACTAACCAATGTCTATGAGTTGCTTAACAGGTATGTCAAACAAGTTGGTGATTTGGAAAGGGAACTCACTCAGACCAAAGCAGATCTTGGGGGTCAAATTAGTGCATTAACACATAGAGTTCAAACTTTGGAAGATCAGCTTGAGACCAAGAAGAAGAGGAAGTTTGTGGTTGAATCAGAGGATGAACAGGAGGTCCCTGCAGAAAATACAGCAACGTAATCTGTGTCTCTTAATCCTCTTCATATGTTAGCTGAAGCTACTGAAGTCAACCTCACTCCCTCTCCACCACTTACAGCTGCTAACACTCAAAAGAACAAGAGTCCCATCACGGTTCAGAGAGAGCAGTTCTTTAGTAAGAGTAGGGGTGAAACTTCTGCACCAGTTGTTGATTCTGCGGATACACCATCTGCTGCTGATATTGGGCAATCCATGGATGTTGATCCTGCTGATGGTGTTGCTTCTGACCTTGGTCCTACTTCTACAGTTCTAGAGACATCTACTGCTTCTCCTTCAGGAGAGGATACTCCTATCTTTCTTTATGGAAGACCATTTGTGGTTTCTGATGATGCTCCTACCACTGATATTCAAGGTGTGAGTGTTTCTAGAGTTACTGCTGATCTTACAAAGCTGTCTTCTCCTGCACATCAGTCTGCTGCACCTTCTTCTGCTGATACCATCTTTGTTTCTGCTGAAGAAGAGCATGTTAATCTGGTTGATTAAGATCTTGGTTCAGATAGGATAACTAAAGAAGAAATACTTGCCCAAGAAAGACTCTTCAAAGAACATGAAGATCTCATGAAGAGTGAAGCTTTGGCTCAGCAAGAACAAGCACAGTTTGATGCAGAGGTTGCCAGGGCAAAGGCTACATATGTTTCTACTTTGCCACTTGAAAGAAGGAGAGAATTGGATGCTCAAGTTTCAGAATTTAATGAGGCTGATTGGATGCATATTGGGGCTCAGATTGCTTCCAATACTCCACTTGCTAGAACTTTATTAGGGGATAATATTTCTTCTGATGGCATTATTGCTTTGCTGAGAAGGAGGAAAAAGGAGGAAGATGAGAAGAAAGCCAAAGCAAAGAGGGATAAACCTCCTACACAAGCACAAATGACCAATCAAATGAGGGTGGTTGTTAAGAATATGAGCCCAGCTATGTTTAATTCAGGATGGTCTAAAGAGAAGGTTTGGAATATGCCTCACGACAAGTTGGTGAGAACATATAACTATATTATGTCTCAGGGTCAGAAGAGCACACCAAAAATAACATTAGAGGAACATCCATCTAAAAGATTCAAGTCTGATCATGGTCCATCTTCTGTACCTGCTGATGACTCTACTAATGCACCATATCTGGTTACTTCTGCAGCTCCACCTCTTCCCGCTGAGTCTTCCAAGTTCACAGATAAGGGGAAGGCTCCTATGGTTACTGAAGGTCCTGTTACAAGCCAGAAAACAAAGAGGCAGATTGAGGAAGATAGGTTAAGTGCAGAAGTTGTTCAAAGGATGCTTGCTGATGATGCAGATGAGCTTGCCAGGGCTAACGCAGCAAGAGTTAGTCATGTTGCTCCACATACTGCTGATGCTTCACATTCTGTTTCTGCTGAGGCTACTACAGATGTTCCTACAGAACAATCTGTTCCTTCTGACCAAGATGTTCCTGCTGACACTTCTGTACCTGTTCTTGCTGAAGTTCAGCCAGAATCTGACACTGCTGATGGTTCTACTAAAACACCTTCACCTTCTACTGTCAGTAGAAAGAAGAGTGTGGCAAGAAAGAGGGTTTCTAGAGGCTTGGTTACACCATTAGCAGATTCTGAGTATATTGAAGTTGAGGAAGATGATGGTGAAGATCCTGTGGCTCATGTCCCTTTGGTTGAGTGGGAGATTACACCTCTTCAATTGAAAGATCAAGATATCAATACTGTTCATAGAGCAGATGGGTCAGTTAAACATTTTACTTTTCTTAGTGAAATTTTAACTTTTGTGGATAGACAGGATCTGTTGAATCTTTATAGTTGGGTTACCTCCTACTACAAAAACAAGGAGCCTACAAGATGTGGCTTATATTTGCAAGGGGACTTGACTACATTATTTGATTCCAACCTCACTATTAGTAAAGAAATCAGGGTTTGGATGGGTCAATCAAGATGGGAGATTGCTAACTGGAAATTTTATCCTCTCCCTAATGTTCATGGTGCTATCAACTGCTGCTGGCAAGATTCTTTACATGTGTGCTGAGATTACCTGTCCCATCTCTCTTAGAGTTTTAAGACAGATGTTGGGGATGAAGCTGCTTGTTCCTACGGATGTGGTTGGGAATGACATGACTTATGCTGCGTAGTTAGTCAAAGCTATGAGGCAGAGTCTTCTTTTCAAGAATGAAATGAAAGCCAAGCATGGTGTTTAGCTTGACACTTCTTTAGGATGATTGTTGTATTCTTATTTCTTTATAATTTTGTTAGTAAAAAAAATAACTTGTATAATTTGCCACTCTTTGTTGTACAGGTACATCTGTTCTATGGTTATCAACTCACCATGATGTTGACTGTTCCATCAAAGAGTTGGCTAGTCCAAAGGGTACAGCTTTGGTAAAGACACATCAAATCTGTTGATAGCTGTAATGGTTTGCTCAAAACCATAGGGTTCTCAACTCACCCATGCTTAATTGCCGAGAGTTGAAATGGTAATCAATTCACCATGGATCTTATTCTTTAAAAATCCAAAGAATTGACTAGCCCATAAGTGTATGGCTTATGGTAAAGGCAGTGGAAATCCATATTGGTTATCAATTCACCAAGGTAATTTCCTTTAAGAATTGGCTAGTCCTGAGCAAACGGCTACAGGTAAAGACAAGTCAAATCCGTTTATGGCTGTGATGATTTGGCAAAAATCATTAGGGTATTTCAACACACCATTGATTCATGTTCTAAGTGTTGGACTGGTTACTAGTTCACCAGGGTGATGTCATGATTCCATCAAAGAATTAGCTAGCCCAACAGTGAATAGCTACTTGGTAAAGGCTTATAAAATCTATTCTTGAAGCTGCTGATTCTGTTGCTGCTTAAAGATAGGAGTTACTGTGGAATTCTGGTCTACAAAGAGAGTTACTAGTTGCTGCTGGTAGTGAGTTTGTTGCTGCTGGTAGTTATTTTCTTGCATCTGTTTCTCTTTCAATCCTCATACCTTGGTTTGTGGCCGCTCTATCAAGAATCTTGAACTTAACACGGTCAAATTCAAGATTAGGGGAGGATTGTTGGGAATTATAGAAACTACTGCTGAGGAATGCTACTAAAAGGATCCTGCAGATAGTTTTGCTGGTTTCTGCTGACAGTGTTTCCGCGGATGAGAAGATTCTGCGGATATAGTTAATCCGTAGAATGTAAAGTTAGTTTATTTTAGGACAAGGGTTATAGAATATCTTTTATTGTTTTACTGTTATTTGATTCTTGTAAGAAGGGTTAGGGTTTCTTGTAGTATAAAAGGAACCCTTGCTAATGCATTATGTACATTTTCAGAAAAATATTATTAGTTGATAATAAAAGATCCATAGAGGATCAAAGCATTGTTAGTATTCGTGTTGTGCTTGTATTTATAATTCCGCTAAACAATACAAGTAGTAAAGATTCTCTTTTAGAGTGTTTGTGATTACACAGACATTGCTAACGATCCAAAGGCTCAAAGATCTATCAAGGTCTAAGTTTCAACACTATCAACTATATTCGCGTTCGCGTGGGTAAAATATCCCAAACGATTAGATTCATGAATTTTAGTTATGTAGTGGTGGCAGTTAGTTTATTCATGCAACAACCAAAGAAAAAGACTTGTATTCGGTTTTAATTAAAGCAAGTAGCACGTATCCCCCTCACAGGGTTTTTAAAGTATTTAGAAAGCGTTTTAAAAAGTGTGAGGCTATGAAAACTCACCTGGGCTTAGGGAATTCTAACTAGTGCAAAGAGTGACTCGGAAACTAGACTGCCTTACTCACGTATCCTGATGTTGTTATAGTTGTGGATGTTTGTCAAGCTTTAGTTGTTTAGTTTATGTTTCTTAAGTGATTATTCTTAGGGTTTTTTTATAGTTTTAGGTATAACACAACACCGTTCAGGCCATCACAATTCAGAAGTATAAGACTCCTCACATGAAGCTCCCTACTATTGTATTATGTTATCAACATAATACCGTTCGGGCCATCATAATTCAGACGCTAATACTCCTCACATGAAGCTCCTTACTATTGAGTTATGTTGTTATTCGGGTTTAGTTATAATATAACACCGTTCGGGCCATCATAGTTTAGAAGTATATGCAATAATTGTTTGAGGAGTCAGGGCACTTTAAATCGTAAACCCAACAAACTCGTTAGAACAAAATATCCACATAGTACTCCTCACATGAAGCTCCCTAGTATTGTGTTATGCTTATAACTTTAAAATAGGTTTGCTATATATATGAAATAGTTTACTTTATACCCTTTAAGTTTAGTATATTTACAAAATCTACCCTAGACTTATAATATTTATATAACTTAGGTTTATAACTGTCTAGACTTAACACTATTAGTCCCTATACTTATATATTTTAAGAAAATGACAGAAATGACCCTTGGACTTATAAGTTTTCTATATTTACCATTTATACCCTTTACTTTATAAATTTTGCAAAACTAGTCCTTTTAAGTTTATAACTTTTTAACTTTTTATCCTAGTGTTTTATAACTTTGTAAAAAGGGTCTTATACTTATAACTTCTAAGAAATGTCAAAAATAGTCCCTAGACTCTATATTTTCAGAAAATTACCATATATACCCCTATGCATGGAAAACTTTGTAAAACTAGTCCTAATTCCATGCAAACTATATTTTTATGAAACAAAAAGGTTTCCTAGATTATGTTTAACTAAATTTAGCTTATCTAGGTGTCTAAACTAGCTTAGGGCTTATAGTAAGGGCTTATAGCACATAAAAGGTAATTCGACTCTATTTAGGGTTTTAAAAAGAAAACTAACTAGTTCTAGTGTTCAAGGCTTAGGAAAGGGATCCTATGAGTTTTAAGGAACCTATATCTATCCTAGGACTAATCTAAAGCTAAAAGAAGCAAAGTTGAGGCTTAACTAGGTCGGGGAAGGGTTAACGAGGGTAAACTAAGGTTTCTAGGGTTTTCTCGGCCTAAAATGGAACTCGACAAGGTCCTTGGTTTGCTTTGCTCGACTCCTAGGCCTACTATGGCTCGAGTACTACTACTACTACAAAATGTTTAAGGTGGAGAAGAAGAGAAGGTGTGATTTTGTAATAGGAGGGATGTCGAGCTATTTATAGGGTACGTGAGGAGTAGCGAGCAAGCCAGGGAAGGAGGATGTGTCGACGGGGGGGGGGGGGGGNGGGGGGGGGGGGGGGAATGACTCACCAAAGCTATATGGTGACTAAATAAAGCTACACACTAGCTAGAGGGCTGCTATGATGGTTTTAGGGGTCGGTTAGGGTTTATGTTGTGATGGTGAGATCGGCGAGGGAAGGAGGTGATGCACCTCCTTTTGTGGGTGCTTGTGAGGTGCTAGGGTGCTAGGTTGGTATAAGGAAGGTGCTAGGGTGCTTGGTTGTAAGGTTTGAGGTGTTATAGTAACCTAGTTCTAAGGTTTAGGTCTATTTCTAACCTAGTTTTGCCTAGAGTGAGTTTAGGGTTTTGCTTAGGGTTTAGTGCCTAATTTAGGTTCCTAAGAGTGTTTAGTGACTAATACTAAGTCCTAAGGGGCTTATATTAAGTGGTGGTAGCTTATGGGAAAGTTTTGGGAAGGTTTGACCTAGTTTTCGGGAAGTTATATCCTAGTTATGGTTTTATGCCTAATGGACTTGTACCTAAGCTCTATTGGGTTGTACTAGTGCCTAAGGGTCCTAAGGTATCCTAATGTTCCTAAGGTAACTCATACTTAAGCCTTGGACACTTTCAAATTAGTTTAACTAAACATATAGGGTTTAGTAAGCACATAGACCTAATGAGGGTTTATTTAGGGTTTGTTATGGTTTTGTGGTAAGTTTAGTGTGTTAGATTGGTAAATTTACTTATAGTGTTGTTGTTGTGATCTTATGCTTGACATACCAGGGCTTTATAGGGTGTGTGTGTTGAGTTATTTGGCTTGTGAGGATACGTGGGCAAGTCTAGAGAGTCATGCAAGTAATGAATGCACATAAAAAGCAAAAATTTACCTGTGAAATACCTACTATAGGTATTTGTCATGGGAATGATAGTTATGAGATTTTGTCGGTTGTTACAGTCTTACCCCCTTAGAAGAAATCTCGTCCTGAGATTTTGATGAACGTAGGAGTAGGGGAAAGAATGAGTCGAGGAAGATAAGAGGAGAGAAAAGAATTGTACAAACAGAGTAGGAATTGTTTGTACATGTGCCAGATACTTGGTCTCATTTGTTTATATCTCATTACTTACAAGTAATGGCATCCCAATCCTTGTAAGCAAGAGCTTATAAATTCATGATCCATTCGATTTATAACTTTCTTCTTAAAATTAAAGAGCTTCCTAATTGATCATTTTAATAGAATAGTCATCATAAATCGTCCTTAAGTAGTATCGGCGGAAAACAGAAAAGTGATCCACATTTAAGGAAATGTGGCTCAAGAGTGTTTTTGAGACAAGTTCAAGTCACGGTAGAGACAAGTTCAAGTCACGGTAAAGACAGTTCTAGTCATGGTGGCTAGTTCTACAACCTCTCTGTTGAGCAACTAATCACCTGGTAGCTATACCATGTTATGACTAGTGTGACAGACGTTATCTTATTCTTGCAACCTTTGCAAGGCGAGATAGTATAATACCATAGCCGAACATAATGAGGATTAAAGTTCGGCATAGATATTCTTACAAGATCTAACTAATAGAATCTTGCGATATGACGAGAAATACAAGTTCTAATCCTTAGAACATTGTAGGACTGTGTAGGGAGAGAATATAGAGGAGGAAAAATAGAGTGAAAAATGACAGAGAAACGAAAAGATGGAAAAGGGTGTAAGGATGGATGAAAGTGGAAGGGTGAATTTTTATGGGAGAGAGTGAAAGGGAAGGAAGGAAGGAAGGCAAGGGATGAAATAGGAAGGTATGAGTGAGTGAGGGATAACGGAGGAGTGGGTTTAAACGGAAGAGTAGGATTAAACGATAGAGTAGAAAGGCGGGAGAATGAAATTTGAAATGGAAGGATGAAGGGAAACGGAAGGGTAGAGTTTAAAATGGAAGGATAACATTAAACGGAGGAGTAAGAGTATAGGATACCTGTAAAGATAGTATAATAATGGAATTTTAAGATTTACTAGATTCCTCCAAGTTTTTTCCCCCCTAAGGTTCAAAACTAGTCCTAAACTTCTAAAGGTGATGTGTTTGGCTCTATCGAAGTAGAGGGTTCTAAAGTGGGAGAAGGTTTAAGTGGTTTCTTTCCTAAGGTTTTACTAGGAGTGTCACTATTCCTAGGTAAGGTTTCGGGTTTTCTCTTTTGTTTCAAGTTGTCTATTACTACGAGTATCACTATTATTATAAGTATTACTATTCCTAGGTACTTGAAACCAGTTAAGGTAGTATCCATGTTATCTTCTAAATGTAATTCCTAATGTGTATTCTAAGAAATATCAAATCCTAAGATCTAATCTAATATCCTCAAATATCTTATCTCTAGTTATGGCTAATAACCTCAAGTTCTAAGTCTAGGTTATAAATTCATTAGAGTAGGTCTGGGATGTTCTAATGATGTAATATTCCTAGGGTTTCTAAATCCTAAAAGTCATGTGGGAAATCCTAAAGGTTGGTTACTAGGTCTTGGTGATCTATATCCTTAAAAACAGTTTATTCCTATATGGTAGAAGCTTGCTTATGTACCTTTATGGTAGAAGCTTGCTAATATGTCTATCCTAAACTAGGGGTTTAATGAGTTAAGGTGGAGGTTTACTATTTAATCCTAAAATTCCTTATATCTAACCTATGTTCTAATCCTAATGTCCTTAATGCATTCTAATGCTAAGCTAAATCGTATCTTATAGGGATGTATTCCTAATTTTTCTATCTTATCGGGGTAGGGATTTGGTTTCTAATCTATAAAACCTCAAAGATTCCTAATCTTATTTCATATTTCCTCAAGGGTTTCTAACCTATCTTAGTGTCTAAGGTATTTTATACTTAAGCTTATGTTTTCTAGGAATATCTTAAAGTCATTTCTAACCTAAAGTATGGGAATCCTAAAGAGTATGGTTCGGGTTTTACTAAGAGGGAAGGGGAAAACTAACTCGGGAGTCATAGTAATCTAAGGAAGTAAAGAGGGAAAAGATAGGAATATGCTCATATATGATACCATATATTTGCAAATGGGATAGTTAAGGGTAGATTCTCTAACTAGGGGAATGATAGCTTAAGGAAGCTATGGAAGTAGTGAGGATTTAGAGATCGGAAGAGAAAGAATTCAGATCTCTATGGTGTAGAATAAAAATTCTCAAAGTGTTTGGAGGAATTAGGTTTAAGGAAGGAGGAAGTATAAGGGGAGCTTAAAACAGTTTTGAGATTCTATGTATCTAAGGCATCGGGGTGGTTTATCCTAGGTTCCTAGGGATAAGGGTTCGGGGTAGGTTATAACAAGTACCCAACTTGTCATAGTTTATGGGGTAGGTCTATATTCCTAGGGGTTACTATAAGGTTAGGGATGACCTAAGGTGGGAGAGGCATTCCTAAATCTAGTTTATCTAAATTATCCTAATTGAGGGGCACAAGATAGTTTCTAAAACCTAACTTATTTTATTGATTTCTTATCTTACATATCCTATAAGCACTAATTATTCTTGGGCATAATTCATAAGGTTTTAAAAGGCATATTACTTAGGGGTTTCTAAGTTTTTCCTAATTCCAAGAGTTTGTATTTTCTAGGTTTGATTGATGATTTTCCTCATCATCATCAATCATCTTTTCTAAAGTGCATACCCTAAAACGGGCAAAGGCTATTTTATGGTGGTGTCTCATTTGGTTTTTCTGTATTTTAGCTCCCTTAAAACGGATTTCTTGTAAGGTATTTCTTAAACTACTATAGTCATGTTGATTACCTAAGTTATTATCATGACCTTTTTCTATCTTCTCAAGAAGGTCAAGGACAATTTCATCTAAGTTATTTAAAATTTCCTCTAATTGATTTTCCTGGTTTTCTAAAGTTATCCTAGTGGGGTTTTCTCCAAATTCATCTTTTCAAGATGAAATGGGAGGGTTTAC
This sequence comes from Artemisia annua, assembly GCA_014162995.1. Taxonomy (NCBI): domain Eukaryota; kingdom Viridiplantae; phylum Streptophyta; class Magnoliopsida; order Asterales; family Asteraceae; genus Artemisia; species Artemisia annua. The sequence continues at coordinate 16,655 of LBNU01034282.1, read as the reverse complement.
TAAGTATGGGTTAGGTGCTAATGTATAGGGTTGCCTAAGGTCATATCTAGGGGTATAGGTAGGGATAAGGTTCCTAGGTATACATGGTTCTCTAGAGAGAAAGAAACCATGGGGTTCTAATCTAGGTGTGGGGAATGGTGGGTGTAAAACAGGGTTTAGGGGAGTTATTGGTGATGCCTTAGCATAGAAATCTTTCAAGTGTTTTAAGTGTGGGTTATCTATTAAAGGTGTAAAACCTAAGGGTGAAGGTGTATCTAAACTATTCCTGAAGTCTCCTAAGGTATCGAGAAGGTAGGGTTTAGGGGAATAATCTAGTACATTCAGAGAGGAAAGATCATTCTCCGGATGTAGACTAGATGAGACGGGGGTAGAGTAGCGGGGAGTAGACATAACTATACAGTAGTAAAAATACTGTAAATCATTTAGCAGTTAAGCAGACAATTACTATACTAACCTTAGCATGTATGATTACGGAGGATGGTAGGGGTACTGAGGACTTTCTCGGGTTTAGGAAAAGTAGTTGTAGTTTAGGTTTTGACCTTGTTCTCTACAACTGATGCTCTGATACCAATCTGTAACACCAACATTTTCATGTTTCGCAACGAATTTAGGGTTGGGGTATTACTTCATGGAATCATAGTTACAGTAATAGAAAATGACTCGAGAAGAGACGTTTTTATAAATATGTTATCATTCATATCAGAGTTTTATTAAGATGAGGTCCCGTGAATCTAAGTGTGAAATAGTGTGTGAATGATAACAAGAGTGAAAGTCCTCCGAGTTCAGTGCCTTCTTCTGCCATGACTCCATAATTATGATATACCTAGGATACATGCTTAAAAAGTCAACACTAGGTGTTGAGTGAGAATCATAGTTTTAAGTGTTAGTGAATACAAGTTCCTTGGGCTACGTTGTTACACCCATCTGGGAAAATGTTGTGTGTGTGTATGATAATTGTGATGCATGCACAATTATCAAGAGTGGGGTATGTGGCACTAAGCTCATGAACCACACGTTAACAATCCGGGTCATGTGGGCTGCAGACCCAACATGAGGGGATGGGAAGGATAACTTGCCAAAGTTAATCCTTTAGTGGGTTCAAATATAGTACTTATTGGTACCACCCAGAGAGGTGTTAATACCAACAGGAGTTGTCAAACTCCAATAGATCTATCAACTATATTCGCGGTCGCGTGGGTAAAATATTCCAAACGATTAGATTCATCAATTTTAGTTATGTTGTGGNGTGGGTTCAAATATAGTACTTATTGGTACCACCCAGAGAGGTGTTAATACCAACAGGAGTTGTCAAACTCCAATAGATCTATCAACTATATTCGCGGTCGCGTGGGTAAAATATTCCAAACGATTAGATTCATCAATTTTAGTTATGTTGTGGTGGCAGTTAGTTTACTCGTGTAACAACCAAAGAAAAAGACTTGTATTCAGTTTTAATTAAAGCAAGTAGCACGTATCCCCCTCACATGGTTTGTAAAGCATTTAGAAAGCATTTTAAAAAGTGTGGGGCTATGAAAGCTCACCTGGGCTTATGGAATTCTAACTAGTGCAAAGAGTGATGTGACAACTCGAAAATTCCGGATTCCTATCCGTTTATCCTTCTATACTCTTTATTTCATTTCGGGAGCATTTATCGTGGCCTAGGTTAATTCACGCAAGACTTAGCCCAACAACGAATAAAACATGGATAATAATTAAATCGGGCAATGAAAAATAAAAATATACGTATCTATAATCAAAATTAATGGAATAACGATCCTAAGATTAATGGAAATAGTCTCGGGTGCTCGGAAAATAATTATCATGCGTTTTATTGGTCTGGTTCTCGTTTCATTAAAAATATAAGAAAAATGACAACAATAGTCCCTGATGGCGCATTAAGGTGTGGCACAAGTCCACAACACACCCTATATATATGTGGTTATGATAGAGTTAGGGTTTCATCTTTCCTCTCTCTAAACCAGCCGCGGCTCTCACCTCTTCTTCTCCGGCCATCTCCGGCCATTTTTCGGCTACACCGCCGGTAACCACCACACATCGCCATCATCACCATGCTTATCTCACCTCCCTCATCATATCTATATATGTCATGCGCCATTAAACTCACTCAAACGCATCTCTTACTCAAGTTTCAGTCTCGAGTCACCTCACATACTCACCTTTTCTTGTTTTCTTTACAAATCGAAGAACAAGAGAATTTATCTTGGCGTTTGGTGGCCATCCGTACCTCGGTTTGACCTAAAACCCACGGGTTTTGAGGTCTTTCTATTGTAAACGAGTTATAATAATTAAAACAAGAAAACTAGTGTTGTTTGGTATCATTTTCTTGGGTGTTTGAGTTGTTTTGGGTCGCGTATAGGGGTGCCGTGAGTCTTAGGCTCTTGGCTTGGGAGGGTTTTGATGTTTGTGGTGTTTGTTATTCAGATTTGGATGATGGATTTTGGTTGTGTCGAGTATCGTTGTTGCTGATCTTAGTTGTCTCATTGTTGTTCTTGGTTGTTATTCAGTTTTGCAAGTGGGTTTAGATTTAATATGAAACTAGAAATGGATTTGGTTGTGGTTGTGTTGCCGAAAGAGTGGATTTGGGATTCAGAGTGTGGATGTGTGGTTACTCTTATCGTTGTTGGTTTTGTTATTTGTTGTCATGTTCTTGTTGTTGAGGTCTCGTTGTCAGGTTTTCGATGATTCCTTATTATTGTTGAGTCGATTGGTTTCGTGTCAGGAATAGGAGCTGAGACCACTAAGGTCTCGGCATGGTATTGTTGTTATGATTATTGATGTCGTTGTTGTGGTATAGAGTGTCGGGGAGTAGGATTAGAACGTGCCGTGGACGGCCGTTAGTTGTTGAAGTTGTGATTGCGGTTAGTGGATAATGTAGACATATATTGTTATGCTTGTGATGGTTTGAGCCGTGTCGGGCGTCACCTAGACTTTCTAGTCTCGTGTGGCCCCGACGAGCCAAAATGGACTTATGTGCTATTATTGACTATTTGACTTGTGATAAATATAACTTGAAACGAATGTGACCCGTGAAAATATAATAATGGCTAAATGGTTATGACATGAATTTATAAAGTTATCTTTAAATGTTTAATAACGATTAATAGTCGTTATTTCATATTTATAAGTCAATAATGATAATAATAAATATTAGAAGCCGGTAAGTACGTTAGATAATGTTTCCAAGATTAATAAGAAATATTAATCGACGTTATAAACGTGCGTTAATATTTCTAAATCAATACGGAATCGTTAAATAACGACGAACACGTTATCTAATAATTATTATTAGAAATAATAAACAAAACAAGATTTAATGTGAATATTGTGACATTTCGTAAAATTTCATGTCACTAATTTTAATATTTTTATTATTTAACTATTCTATTTTTTTTAATTAACTTCATCGGAAGTTATCCATGTACGTTCAATTCATTCAACCGCAAAGAGACTATGTCTTTTATACACTTTTTATCCATCATGTCTTCCTTACAATCCTATTTTAAAAGTCACTTTTCACTTTTTCCATTTTTACGTAAACCTTGCACCTTTTACGTTTTACGCGATTTAAATTTACGTTTTATGATTTTAACAACGTGAATCAAAGCTAGACTATGAAAATTTTACATGTTTTATTCATTTTAACCTATTCTCATATTTACAAGTGAGTTTTATACTTGTCGTTTCATTTTTAAAGTTTACATCACTTTTATCAAGAACCGGTGTCACTAAACGCGTTTTCAACTCACGGTTTCATTTTTAACGACGTTTAAACACTCCGATAAACCCAAGGCTCTCATGAAATATTAAAATTAGCCATTTTAACACTTCATAACAACTTCATAATATTTTTATAAAACTTTTCTAAAATTCACGTTTTCAGGTCACCCCGGTACTCGCGTTTTTACGTTTTTAAGTCTAACCTTGTTACACCACCTTTTATATATACATTACCCAACATATTTACTTATTGTTTACAAAATAAATAACTAAATCCCCTCCTTGAACCCCCCCAAAACCGGCCATAATAAACCCAAGCACACTCCACCCATTTTCTTTCATTTTCAAGAAAATTACTCATCACTCTCTCTCATACATGCACACCTAACTAAACCATCCAACATCTCCTCCCTCTCCTCCATTGTTGCTGCCACGAATCACCATCAAAACACCCTCATCTCTGTGATTTTTCATCCTCAAAATAATCTCCACAACATCCTCTTGAAGGTGCTTACAAAAAATGGCACTTTGAATCGAAGATTTGAAGAGGTTCTTGGTGTTTTATTGAAGTTTTCTTGAAGGCTTCCTCAAGATTAATTTAGATCCATCTCCACAGCCTTCAAGCTCTATTTTAAGATTAGAAGGGAAGGTCCAAGCTTGTGGTGGTGTCTTTTGGGTCGTTTCTATCCTAACCCTAGTAAAGGTTTCTATGATTTTCACTTCTAGTAAGTAGATCTCATCATTCTCTTTGATCTTTGGTCACATGCAAGTGGGTTTTGTTTTTCAATGAAATATTGGTTTCACTTCTGTAAATTAACTTTCTATTGAATGTACATATGATACTTGATTCATTAGGGGTATTGGTTAAAGATTATTGTGATTGGGATAAGTTAGGGTTAGATTAGATTGGATTTGTGATGCAGAAATTTTAGGACTACATTGTTGGAATGAAACGACCTTGATACAATGGGTTATAAAATTTGTAAAAATTATACAGACCTAGATATATGTCGCAGGTTCATTTTTCAAAAAGGCTCACCATTAGAAGTGTTAGGATGATTAAACTATGAATTTTATGGTAAAAAGGGTCAGATTCTGTATGCTATTGACATTCGGGGCACAAAACAAGTTTTACTCCATAACTTTTTGAAAACTAAACATGTAACCTGTACTAGACAAATAGAGCTATCACCTCCAATTGGCCTCACCTTTATTGGACCTGTAGATTTCAAATGACGGCCGATACGGTAAGCCGTAAAATTCAGTCTCACTTTGTTTTTGGACAGGTCTGTAAAGAAAATTTATAAAAAGTGGTTAGACCTGCAAATTTTTGAGTATAATTATTTTTACAGTACTCTAGGGACTTTGGAGAAACTAGGGATATAAAGAACTTAAAAAGTTGACTTACGGTTTGCAAGTAGTGATTTTTACAAGTCGGGAAAAGTTTTCAGCCACTAGTAAAACTAAGGAAATGTGATGGGTAAACAACTCGGAAACTTGCTATTTTTGGGAACCATGAACATATGACTTGTGAAAACCCTTAGTACAATCCCTTGACTGTATGAATCAAGTATAATAATGTGCATCCATTCTCTTATTCAATTTGCATACTCTTAGACACGTTTCTTGTTATAGGTCATTTCTAATTTCGCTTTGATTCTTCGATTGCCTTATTCGTGCTCGATCACTCCACTACTTAAGGTGAGTTTATAGCCTCGCTTTTAATCTTTTAAATGATTTATAAACCTCGCGAGGGGGATACATGCTAGTTTTACAAAACGAATACAAGTAGCTTTTTGGTATGCTTGACCCGAATACATGATTATAAGATAATGAGTAACTCTTGCCAATTAAGTCCCCATCATGAACCGTTAATTTTGTGTGAACGCTAATATTATGAATATGCATATTGGGCATTGACCAGCCTGGCCGAATGGGTAGCGCCCATCTTTCAACGGTCACATAATATTGAGAATATGAGGTAAATGGCAAATATTACCCTACCGGGGCAAATGATAAAACTTGGTTAAGGTTCGGTTTCATGAGCTCTATGTTATATTCTGATAACCCGACAAGTACATATCATACTTGTTACCCGATGAATAATACTTGTATTCAATTTATTATTACTAAACTCTATGAATTCACTCAACATTATTGTTGACTTTTAGCATGTTTATCTCAGGTCCGTAAGTAACCTCAGCTTGGATGGGCCGCGCAAGGAAAGATTATCGATCAAGATGGCTCATGTTTTAAATATTTTATCATGTACTAAAATGATGAAGACTTTTTATTATCCTATATATCTTTCAAACTTTGTATACTATTTTGGGACCTCTTTTAAAACTTAAATAACCTTTTAAGGTGAACGTTTATTAAATATTTCTTGTATGAAACTTGTTTATTATATTTGTACGATGTAATCGATATATAGCACCCCATGTCCCTTCCGCTGCGATCTTGAAAATGGGGGTGTTATAAATATGGACGGGTTACTAATCGTTTCAATGGCACGTTTATCGATACTTACCCTTTAGGAGATATTGAGGTTCGTGTTAGTGTATGTCGAGTTATGGATTGGTTAACATTAATATAAATATCCGATATGATTACCGGACTAATTGGGAATAGTTATCTTTGGAGATTTGGTTCATCGCTGAGGATCGGGTTTAGTTATAACATAACACCGTTCGGGCCATCATAATTCAGAAGTATATGCAATAATCGTTTGAGGAGTCAGGGCACTTTAAATCATAAACCCAACAAACTCGTCAGAACGAAATATTCACATAGTACTCCTCACATGAAGCTCCCTAGTATTGTGTTATGCTTCTAACTTTAAAATAGGTTTGCTATATATATGAAATAGTTTACTTTATACCCTTTAAGTTTAGTATATTTACAAAATCTACCCTAGACTTATAATATTTATATTAGTTAGGTTTATAGCTGTCTAGACTTAACACTATTAGTCCCTATACTTATATATTTTAGGAAAATGACAGAAATGACCCTTGGACTTAGAAGTTTTCTATATTTACCATTCATACCCTTTACTTTATAACTTTTGCAAAACTAGTCCTTTTAAGTTTATAACTTTTTAACTTTTTATCCTAGTGTTTTATAACTTTGTAAAAAGGGTCTTATACTTATAACTTTTAAGAAATGTCAAAAATAGTCCCTAGACTCTATATTTTCAGAAAATTACCATATATACCCCTATGCATGGAAAACTTTGCAAAACTAGTCCTAATTCCATGCAAACTATATTTTTATGAAACAAAAAGGCTTCCTAGCTTATGTTTAACTGAATGTAGCTTATCTCGGTTGTCTAAACTAGCTTAGGGCTTATAGCACATAAAAAACAATTCAATTCTATTTAGGGTTTTAAAAAGAAAACTAACTAGTTCTAGTGTTCAAGGCTTAGGCAAGGGATCCTATGAGTTCTAAAGCAACCTATATCTATCCTAGGACTAATCTAAAGCTAAAAGAAGCAAATCTGAGGCTTACCTAGGTCGGGGAAGGGTTAACGAGGGTAAACTAGGGTTTCTAGGGTTTTCTCAGCCTAAAATAGAACTCGACAAGGTCCTTGGCTTGCTTTGCTCTACTCCTAGCCCTACTATGGCTCGAGTACTACTACTAATACATAATGTTTAAGGTGCAAAAGAAGAGAAGGTGTGATTTTGAAATGGGAGGGATGTCGAGCTATTCATAGGGTACATAAGGAGTAGCAAGCAAGCAAGGGAAGTAAGAGGTGTCGAGGGGGGGGGGGAATGACTCACCATAGCTACATAGTTACTAACTAAAGCTACACACTAGCTAGGGGGCTGCTATGGCGGTTTTAGGGGTTGGTTAGGGTTTATGTGGTGATGGTGAGACCGACGAGGGAAGAAGGTGACAAGGAGGTGATGCACCTCCTTGTGTGGGTGCTTGTGCAGTGCTAGGATGCTAGGTTGGTATAAGGAAGGTGCTAGGGTGCTTGGTTGTAAGGTTTGAGGTGTTATAGTAACCTAGTTCTAAGGTTTAGGTATATTTCTAACCTAGTTTTGCCTAGAGTGATTTTAGGGTTTTGCCTAGGGTTTAGTGCCTAAGTTAGGTTCCTAAGAGTGTTTAGTGACTATCCTAAGTCCTAAGGGGCCTATACTAAGTGGTGGTAGCTTATGGGAAAGTTTTGGGAAGGTTTGACCTAGTTTTCGGGAAGTTATAACCTAGTTATGGTTTTGTGCCGAAGGGACTTGTACCTAAGCTCTAATGGGTTGTACTAGTGCCTAAAGGTCCTAAGGTATCCTAGTGTTCCTAAGGTAACTCATACTTAAGCCTTGGACAATCATACTTAAGCCTTGGATACTTTCAAACTAGTTTAACTAAGCATATAGGGTTTAGTAAGCACATAGACCTAATTAGGGCTTATTTAGGGTTTGTTATGGTTTTGTGGTAAGTTTAGTGTGTTAGATTGGTAAATTTACTTATTGTGGTGTTGTTGTGATCTTATGCTTGACATACCAGGGGTTTATAGGGTGTGAGTGTTGAGTTATTTAGCTTGTGAGGATACGTGGACAAGTCTAGAGAGTCATGCAAGTAATGAATGCACATAAAAAGCAAAAATTTACCTGTGAAATACCTACTATAGGTATTTGTAATGGGAATGATAGTGATGAGATTTTGTGGGTTGTTACACTCTGACCTGTAATTTTTTGTATTTTTATTTTCCTAACCAATGATTAACGAGATGTTCTCGAGTCTATTTTTTTGTGGTCTCTATATTTTTACAGGTCTGGACAATTGAAAGTATTGATGAACTCCCACATTACATATGCTCGCATTCTTACCCTGGAGGATCATACCGAGCAAATCTCAGGGGAGTTTTCCATTCTAATTCTTTTAATTTCCTGTTTTTAATTTCAAATTAAACAACGAGGACGTTATTTATCTTAAGTGAGGGGATGGAGAATTAGAACGTTTACTTGTCTTTATTTTTCAAAAATATGCTTAATATGTACCTAATACGCCTAAATTTAAATTTTTCTAGCATGTTTTTGTTAAATCTAATTTGCATGACCGCACACACAACCCTTATTTCCAAATTGTGAGAATTAAACCTATTCCGTTTCCTAATATTTTTACCCAAATTCCACAAATATATGAGTGTGACGGTGACTTGTAAACTTTAGAACTTGGCTTTTATTCTATTCGAGACCACCATAATGAGTATTATTGATATAATTGGAGTAACTTGTCTAACGTGGTAAATTAAATTTTCTTTTATAAACAAAAATTGTTTCGTTAAACCCTTAAACCTTAGCCTACCCTATAGATTTAAGTGCATGGTTAGTTGCTTTTGGTGCAAGTGTGTTTTCCCCGCGTTTCCTATGTTTGCGTGCGTTATGTATTATCTTTGGTTAGGTCGGGAAATTGCACAATGCAATGGAGTGAAAGTAGATATTGTATGTTTTTTCGTGTTTTTCGTGTGTTTACCACTTTCACTATTACCATTATTTCTGAAGTATGAAAAGTATGGAAAAATTATCCAGATTTATTATGATGGTGAAGTGGTGAAATTTTACACCATTATTTTATTTTATTTGTTATAAAAAGAAAAATTAAAAAAAAAAAAGAAAAGAAAAAAAGAGGAAAAAAAAAAGAAAAAAGAAAAAGAAAAAAAATCAAAAAAAAAAAGAAAAGAAAAAGAAAGAAGAAGTTGGTAGTTGGAAAAACCAACAATGTAAAGTTATGTACTAGTAGAGACGTGACTACTATTTGTTGTACTATATATATGGATTGCAAGGGAGTTGGACGTTATGGGAACGCCAACTAAGGTATATTCTTTGAATAAGATTTCATTGAGTCTAATTCGTGTTTCCCTACTAAAGCGTGAGTTTTCGAGTTAAAGCGTGAGTTAGTCTTTGATTTGTTTTTTATTCATTGGATGGTTAGGAAAGCAATTAACCACATTAGGACTTAATCTATTTGTTTTGTTTTCTTTTTATTTATTTTGTTTTTAAAATTATTTGTGTTTCCCAATTGTTACTCATACCTTTTACCAAATTATTGTATTCGTTGTTAGCTTTCGAGCATCCGAGTATGATAATGGCTAAGTAAAAATGTCAAATTTGCAAATAAGGTAGTGACCATCCGAGTATTAGATGAATTGAATAACGCGCCAACAATCTGGTGTGCGACTTGGTGACCATCCGTTATGCAAATAACACGCTAGCGATCCAAGAAACACAATAGTGACCATCCGTTATTTGAGGATTCGAGGACTCGCGCCAGCGATCTACTAAGTTTGTACAAGAGATGTTTAAACGAAGCTAGGTATCACCTAAAACATTTTTTCATAAAACTGTTTATTGATTTAGACTTATTACTCCTTGGCTTTAGTGGTGGAGATGTGTATCCTTGCCAAGCTTATGATAGAATACTCGTCACGACCGAGCAATTGAGTGAATTACTAAAATGTTACCTCATAGATTAGTTAAGTGATTTGAGTGATTTCATTTTCCTATTTCGTGAGGTGTTTGGTTGTGTAATTGAGATTGAACAAATAAATGCTTAACTATAAAAATCCTAGACAACTGTTTAGGATACATTTTATAAGTTTAATCTAAGGTTTACTTGAGGACAAGTAAAGTCCAAGTATGGGGATATTTGATGACATCAAATAAGTACATTTTATTAGCATCATCTATGTATATCGCTTGTTTTGTATTATTTTATATGGGAATTGATACTTAATCGCTTACTTTTGTAATTCTCAGTTATAAACAAGCATTTGGTGAAAGTTAGCTATTATGGACGTAAAGTGGAGCAAAATGATCAAGTTTGGAAAATTATGCTGAATTGAAGAGATTAAAGATCATTGCCTGACTTTGAAGCATGCGCCGCATCTGATTTTATGCCATGCGCCGTATATGAAACTTTGGTCAACGAAGAAAACCCAACTTGTTCTACTCCAGATTCGCCGTATTACATTCCAGACATACGGCGTATCAATCTCAAGACTTCACCAAAGATGATCCAAGACACAGAAGAACATGCGCCGCATAAGAAATTGAAGATACGCCGCATCTAAAGGTGGTGAAAGAATATTCGTAAATATTATTATCTTGGACCCAGGGCGAAGTTATTTTGATACGCTGCATTGGACCAATCCGATGCGCCGTATCGGCCATACACAATCCTTACCGAGACATCAAGTGAAGATTAGAAGCTTAAAGATGAGGTCAAAGATTACAAGTCGACATTTGAAGATGCTTTCGTATTTTGGCCGTAAAATCTTCATCCGGACTAGCGGTCACGGAAAGAGAAAAAGGAGATCTATCTGATTCTAAAGGAGATGCGGCACATTGGATCTTTAGATGCGCTGTATTGGGAGATGCTCCATATCAGAATTCTAGATACGCCATATCTTGTCAGTTTCAGACTTGGAGGCTACGTTTACTTATAGATGCGGCGCATCTAACTCTCTAGATGCGCCGTATCGACCCCGATTTCAGAATCTATAAATACCGGACTCATTAACGAATTCGGGTATCCTTGGGAACCCTTAGGGCCATTCCCAGACGATCAAAGACCCTCCAAACAGCAGAAGATCAACCTTGAAGACCTAATTATCCTTGAAGAACATCTCCAATCATTGTCAGCGTATCATATTCATTATGTTTAATACTCTATTCATTATGATTATCTTTATGTGCTTTGTTACAGAGATTATGGGCTATGGTATGTGCTAAAACACATACCTTTTCGTGACCAAATTAAGACCCAAAATGACCAAAAACCGACCTAAAATGCCAAATATATGTTGTTTTTGTGTTTTTGGTTGTGCAGGTATGGATATGTGAAAAAAGGACAAAAACCGAGCCAAAACTATAAAAACGAGCACGAGATACGGAAAGATCGCTAAAATACGAGGCCAAGACGAAGTCAAAAGTATTTTCCGAGCACACCATTGGAAAGAGCACGAAAAAACGAGTCCGGAGGTACTTCTACTTTTTCTTGACCGGTTCATATACCCTCTTAAAATGACAGGGTCAAACCCCTATATGACCCTTTAGTTATATATAAACTGGACTGGTCTAATGTTAGTTAAGAATAGAACCAAACCACATTATAACAAAGGTAATGGCTCCAGCGCAGTGGAAGCACACCAAGCCTCTAACCGAGAGGTCATGGGTTTCGAATCCACTCAATCAATCTTGACGAAAATAGTTTGTTACGAGTTGGTTGTTTTAGGAGATCCCGATAACCTAATCAGATTTCCGTAGGGTTGTTAGGACTCCCCTATAATAATTTCCTTTGCCTTCCTCTCGCCAGTTCGTCCCGGACATCCGACCTATGTGGGGTTTTTTAGTGTCCAACTATTCTCATCTCTTT
>LBNU01034279.1:24751-44223 GCA_014162995.1 Artemisia annua | reverse complement strand
TCGTCAATGCTTGAGGATGTGGTCACCTGATCATGCAAACATGTATAGTAAATAAATAAATGCCACTCATTAACTCCATGAGAAAGTGATGTGGCTCAGATCATACAGTGGGGGTCTAAAAATTATACATAAAAAATAGTAAAAGGTGCATACTTATATGTGTGTAGAAATAATAATCAACAGCTGGAACTAAAGCCCATAATTAAAAGAGTCAAATTTAGAAAAGGTTTATGCTTATGAGTCTAAGATAGAGCATGTAACTATTTACGTTTTGTATTCTTTTCTATGATCAATACCTCAAATGATAATATCGCGTAAACGAAAGAGTCCTTTGAAAATCCTCTAAATAATAACTTGTTTATTATCACTGAAAGAATTCTACTGTGGTGTGACTCACACAAAACTGATGAATTAAAGGAGTTTTTGGCTACACTTATTTTAGGTGGTTAATAGGTTGTTAAATTTTGTAAAGCTAAAATGCCATTTGAAGGTGTTTTGTAAGCTTATTTTATGGGCTTATATGCTTACTTAGGAGAGAAAATGAGAAATAATCAAAAGTTTTTCATATGGCTATTTGGGAAAGCTTAGACCATTGTATATAAGATTACCTAAAAATCCCAAGTGATGCGCAATATAAATTAACAATAAAAAGCATGACATATCTGTATATCGAGACACGAATTTGTATGACACGTCATAGATATAGTTATAGCAATAAAATTGACAAACCAATTTAATCTATTTAGCGAGCTTTTTCTTTCTAATTTTTGCTAAACGATTTTTCCGTTTAATACTCCAAAGTTAAAAAAAAAATGTCGTTTGTAGTTCCAAGTTCATCAACAACTCCACTGCATGTGTCCTTGAATGCTAAAATCCATTACCTTTATCTCTCTCCAGTGAGAAACCACAAACTTGGTGTGCCATTCTATGATTATATCTTATATATGAGGCTATTAGTTTGAATTCTTTTATGCTAAATTCTATGTTCCAATAAATAAGGAACTTTTCATTTCCTATTTCTTGTCTATATACATGCTCCATATAAGTAGTGGTCTAGTTGATGCCATAACTTCGACCAGGTAATGCGTTATCCTAACAAATAGAAATCAAGAAATTCCCTTACAATATAGTAGATATATATTCAGTACGAAAAGAATGTGTTTATAGCAAGTCATGTATGGTGTTTGGTTTGAGAGATTGGACTTGGTAGTGCTCAAGTATGTTTGGTTTAAAGGTATATATTATAAGGAATGGAGATGCTACCTATAAAATTGTGCATCCTACCCATTCAACCACTCAATCATCAAACTCGTCGTCATAGATGATCGTGGTTGCAAGCCAAACACCCCAATCTTTCGCTTACGTTAACCATAATTCCAATCCTAGTTTCAACTCACAAAATACATAAGCTATAAGCTGCAATATAGCACAATTCATTTCAGCCTTGCACATATATCCTAATAAAAATATATAATGTAATTAGATTTATATAAACTAAATAACTACTCTCAGGTAATCATTTTATTTGCTCATTGTAATTTAGCAACTGATCTTTTAGAGGCTGTTTGGGTAACTCTTTACTAAAAGTTTGTGTTTTTCCAAGAATCTATCATTCAACTGCATACGCTTATTAGCTTATTTCCTTCACAAAAATGATATAGGCCAGGTAGACAAAAAACTAAGGAGTACATTTATTAAATGTAACCGACCAACCAACCAACCAATCTATTTTATCACCTTAAGTATCACTAAGAACATACTTTGCTACGTGAACCGATAACATATGAGAATCACTTTGAAGGATTTCCGTATGCAGGCTTTTACCCCTCTTATATGCAGGCTTTCCGTACACTGCGCCAAACTCTATAAAATTCAATATGTGAGAGTTAAGCTAAGATATCAGTATACAACCTTTTTCAGAATTAAAAATGAGATTTTCTAAAGTCGTGCCACTTGTATACCTGTAGAGTTGTAATGGGTTGAGCTACTAAGTCCAGCGTATCGGTTTGCACCACTTTTACCTCCACGGTTATAGAATGTTATGAGCTGCAAGCGAAACAATATGTTATCAATATAACATAGAATATAATTGATATATTATGATACCATTAAACACAATTCATGTTCTACTTTTAACTGCTTGTGATTGCTCCTCTTCATGCTCTTATCAGGATCTTCGATCCTTCTTAATTTCCATAGACTCATTATCCTATTTTAATTGATTTTCATCCATAATCAATTTCAAAAACTAATCCCAAACACTCTAATCAATCTTCGATCATAACTATGTCAAAACACGTCCAATCAAAACTCCTAAAAATCACAATTAGGTAAATTAAATTACCACATGCTAACATAGCATAAATTGATTTTTAAAAAATCAAGGAATCAGTACCTAGGCGGCGGTATACTCCCTCACGGCAGCGAGAGATCAGCTACTTCTCGCTCATGTATGAAAATATTTAAAGAGGATTAGGTTACAACAAATAAATGCATGAATAAAAAAATTATCTAAATGAGAATAGGGTGTTGAAAGAAATTAAAACAAACCTTGTGGTGGTTTCGGTTCTGGCGCTTGTCGTAACGGATTGTATTGTCGGCCATAGTGGTGTAGGATTCTGGTATCGGATCATGATAACTATATTGGGGATGAATTGATTTAGGGTAAACTGATTTTCGGGTATGAATTGATGTGAAATAAATTGATTTGTTGTAAACTAATTTAGGGTTAATTGATTTGGAGAAACTTAATGCCACTTTTATTTTTCAACATTGACTGAGTTGATCCAATTTACATCATGATTTTGGGAGGATTGAATATGGGGGTTTGAAGAATTATGATGGGAGTGACGAATTATGTTTGGATTTTGGATACCAGATTTGGGGTTTTCTTGTTGGATGTAGTATTGTTAAGTTTGATCTTCCGTTAGTGAAAATGTAAGTGTTTTTTTTTTTGTTTACATTGAATGCTATAGGCGACATTGCATATGGTCCATTGGATCTAATTTATTTTCCAGGTGTCATTATCTTGGAGTTTTGGGGCAAAGGTTTCCTTAGGGAAAGCTTGTTTTATATAGTGGGAGATAATATGACATGGAAATTCCATGAACTTTGAAATGGTTACCATTTAATATTATTTAGGGTAACTCTTTAAAATATATATACATACATACATATAGTTTGACAACTAAATTTAATTTGGCATTTTATTGGATTGGTTAAATTATTTGTTTCTATACTTTTATCAACATGTCAACATGAATAAGGTGGGCTAATTATAAAACCTATAGAGAAAATAGTCAGATGAATAACAAATGAATAAAGTTGGCTAATTGGGGTGGCTCAGCACCCACTAGTCACTCATTAGCTCCGCTTCTGATAGAGTGTTTCGCCATGTGCTAAAGCGACAAAAATACACTTGCATTTAACAAGATTTTGAATGACCGTTAGTGTTTTGGACTCCAGCCGAAACGTTTTCATGATGTTGGTGACTAATGATGTAATTCGTTGTTTGAGTCTAAACGTCTGAAAGCCAAAGATTTTAGTGACTAACGGTATTCTTTGTAATTATGTTAAAATTTGAATTCATACTCACTTTACGCATTTACATGAACTAGAACAGTAAAAAAAATAATTATTTATTTAAGTGCTAATTGTATGTCAACTCCATTTATGCTTTGTTTGTGAGCATTTCAGAAATTAACTGTGCCTCAGAGAACCTTCACTCACTTCTATGCGGTGGGCATTTTCTGGACAACAACCTTGCTTCTTGCAGTATGGTCGTATGCAATCATGAAGTTACCATCACCTATTGAGCAGGACCTTTCTGATATAACCAGCCGCTTGCATAACTCTTTGTCGACAAGGGAACATGTATACAACGTTTGGCTATCTGTATTTATGCTTTTGCTAATGGAAGCGCAAGTATTACGACGCTTCTATGAGTCAATCTACGTTTTTAACTACAGTCCATCAGCTCGCATGCACATAGTTGGTTATTTTGTGGGCATATCGTAAGTTTTGCAAATTCACAATTACTCCGTACCTCTCTATCTCCTTGCTTTACGGTTTTTATGTAGAGGTTCTTGATTATCTTTAGATTGATCTTGTGCCTGAAGACACCTTAGTGTCATGAAAATTTATTGTTTTAGTTGAAAAAACTGATTAGTTAGCAAGTCAAGAAAAATAATAAATGTCACACTGTCACTTACTCACTTAACAGTATTATAATTTAATGAAAAAATCATACGCGCGAGAGCCATACTACTAGAAATAGCGCCCCTTAGCAAAGTGTTTAGCAACATCCAGGTCCTAGCACGAAATGTTTCACATAATACGCTTTTAGATATTGAAGTTGTAAACCAAGTCACAAATTAAGCCAGAAATTTGCTGATGTCTTCTAATAAGATGCTAGGGTGTGCGACATCCTAACACAAGTTAAAAGCTTTTTGCGTAATTGATCTTTAGCTCAATTTTGGCTTGTTCTACCTTTTTAGCGGGTACTTTTGAAGATTCTTGCTGATTCAATTGATCTTTGTTAATTCAGATACTATATAGCAGCTCCACTATCTCTTTGTTGTAATTTTGTACCTGAAGTCTTCCACTTTGTGAAGAATCTGGTGGCGGAATTCACTGTGAAGGGAAGTGATCCCATGCCCATGCCTGAGTTTAATATATGGATGTTTGTGATCACTCCTTTCTTAGAGCTTCGATCGTATACCTGGATAGGTGCAACTATATTCTTATGGGGCTGGGTACATCAGCGTCGTTGCCATGAAATTCTAGTAAGTCCATGAGTTTATGCCCTGGCACTCTAAATATTCCTTTTTATGTAATTTTTCAGGTATAATAACTTATAAGGTTCTTTCTATCCAATTAACTAACTGTCTTATTTAAAAATAATAATCAGGGTTCCTTGCGAAAGAAACCCGAAAATCTGGGGAAGTATCTTATTCCTTACGGTGATTGGTTTGAATTCTCCTCGTCTGCACACTACACAGCTGAAATTGTAAGTCCCTCATTTGTTCCATCTACAAGTACAATATTTTTGTGTCAAAAGTGAATCAAACACCACATTGATATATTAGTCTATTNTATATTAAGCCTTCCCGAATTAAGTAGTCTTGTATATAGTATCTTGGGCTTTTGATAAAAGTCATGCATCAAGCAGTGTTAGCCATTGCTTTCCATTATTTAGATTCCATAAAAATAATAGAGCAGCTAGATCATACATATTAGTTTTGATAATTCTGTGACCCATTTTAAAATTTTCATCATGTCAAGGTGAATTAATGAACCATAAATGGTTGATGGGCTAGAAAAATGAATCTGATTAGTAGCGATTGGTCTCGTCCAATTTCAATTTATAGTCGCATGCCTAAGATATTAGTCTATTTTTATGTTCCAATTATTGCGGGATCCGAATAAAATGAGCTGAAAGTTATCTTTAACAAATTGATGTGTATTTTTCTCACCATAATGCTTATCATGAAGGTTATGTATGGTGGTCTTCTGGTGGCTAGTGGTGGTGCCGATCTTTCACTGTGGTTACTTTTTGCATTTGTGGTAAGTTTTTCCACTCCCCTTGTCATAATGAGACCTCGACTCCAACAAAACATTCAAAATATTGACCCAATCTGTCGCGCATGCAGGTGGCGAATCTTGGTTTTGCTGCAACGATAACACATAGATGGTACCTGCATAAATTCGATGATTACCCTCGTAACCGGTGGGCTATTCTCCCGTTTGTTTGTTAGTGACTTTTGAGGTAAGATTTTGGGTAATGTTAGTTTGGACTATTTGATTGACCTATTCTCCTCGTAATGGAGATCGCTCAGTTACTGTTCATTAGGATATGTTTTTATGGATTTCTGTGTGTACCGTTTGCATGTTATGGAATAAAATTTGTGACTTGTTGGCATAGGTTCTGTTTAATGATTTTTGAGTTTCGTATAAGTTGCTGATGGTTGAATAACGTCCTATACTGATTTTAGTTGATTTGGAAGTAATTTGATCGATTAATTGGTTGAAATAAAAAGGTTGTGAATGGCATATGATGATATGAAGGACCGCTCTTGAGTTCTAACTGGCCGGTTTTGATCGATCACTGCACCCTTCTACATGTTGTGACTTGTGAGGATCGATGATGGTTCTCATACAACATGACGAGTGAAGATTGAATCCCTAAATTTGTTATCCTTGGACCTTGGCCAGTGGATGATCTTTAGTGCTAAACTTCTGCAAGAATGATGTTTAACACCATGAAACATGCCATCTTAATTACTAGCTAGGATTGATGCTACATACATTATATGTTAGATGGGAGGTACCTACGTAATGCCCGCTATGAATGGTTAGACCTTGAATACGTAGTTACAAATTACCTTCAATTCGATAAATTATATTATTGAGCAACTGTATGATAATATATTCGTGCATAACAATTAACAAATAGATTGCTCCAATGTGAAAACCTTGCTTTGTTCGTATTTAAAACTAGTAAGGAAAAGTAACTCGAGGCTGCATTGAAACCTTCAATCATGATAAATGTCCTAACTCCTTAAAATTCGATCTAACATGAACCCATGCATCAAGGATAAACTAATTTAACTTTGGCTTCATGGCCCTATTTATGAAAATAGTATTATTAGATGTTTGTTCTATAACAAGTCCAAGCAAAAACTGTTATGTTGGTAGAGAAATACGGCTCATTTAACCTAAGCATTCTAGACTTATCTTCCGTTTATTGATCCTTGATAAGTTACGGGTGATGATATGATATGTGCGTCATTTGGATCTAACCTTAAATCTAATATGAGAGATATACGAATTAAGCAAGTTAGAAAACTTAACCAATTGCCTGAGGTCATCTTAAAAAGAANTTAATGCCCTAACTCCTTAAAATTCAATCAAACATGAACCCATGCATCAAGGATAGTATTATTAGATGTTTGTTCTATAACAAGTCCAAGCAAAAACTGTTATGTTGGTAGAGAAATACGGCTCATGTTAATGAAATATCTCATTTAACCTAAGCATTTTAGACTTATCTTCCGTTTATTGATCCTTGATAAGTTACGGGTGATGATATGATATCTGCGTCATTTGGATCTAACCAAAAATCTAATATGAGAGATATACGAATTAAGCAAGTTAGAAAACTTAACCAATTGCCTGAGGTCATCTTAAAAAGAATGAAGCAATTCATAAAAATCAATAGGAATACAACACGATAAAATTGTACTAGGTTTATTATAGTTGTAGTGTTGTACTATGTTTCCGACGTTTAATATTTTTAAGGTTAACACATTTTGTGGGCCTATTATTGTTGGGATTCAAACGAACTGGCCCATTGGCATTTTAAACGGTCACCCAAACAATAATTTTTTAAAAAGTACCAATAAAAAACCTGTCAACTGAACCGACAAAAACCAAATGGTTATGAAGTTATGATTTGTAAAAACTTTTGATATTTTGGTTTCGGTAAAAAGCGACCCAACTTGGTACGCACGAGATGTATCTTATTTGATTTCTGGGAAGGCAACATTACGAATAAGTCAACATTGTATGTTTGGATTTACTTCTTAAAGGGTGCTTAAGTCGATCTTAATCATAAAACTAACATTGTCTGTATAAAATGACCCTCGAGATAGGGTGAACCCATAATGTTAGAGCTTATTGACATTTTGTGAATAATATGTCACAAATGTTGCACATTAATGTGTACAACCTCGGTTCTAAGATTATAGCCCTTATTTTCATTTTGAGATGTCCTAAAGAGTAGTTCTCTTTTTGTATGTTTTTTTTAATCAAAAGAGCTAGAGTTTAGTGGGTGGTAACGATATTTGTGTAGGATGACTGAAACCCGTAGGCATAATATTATTATTGACCATTATTTATAATGGTGAAACCCTAATGCACCAAACCCACAAATCGGGCTTGGGCCTATTTATCTCACTAACACTCCCCCGCAGTTCGAGCGGCGAAATCGCGAAAGCTCGAACTGGAGTAATAAACTAGACAAGAAAAAAGAAAAACATTAACATTATAAAAACATAACTTTAGTCGACTCGTAACAAAACCGTACCAACAGTCGACTTTAGTCCACTGGTACCAACGGTCGGCTAAGTCGACTGGTAACAACACCGTACCAACGGTCGACATTAGGGACTGGTACCAACGGTCAACTTTAGTCAACGGGTAACAAAGTCGTACGACGACTAACAAACAAACGGGAAACAACTATATTTTAATTTTTTTTTTTTTTTTTTTTTAATTGTAAACACACTAACGATACCACTCAAAATTATGAGTGATTCTCAAACATAAATATTCCAGTGGCAAACCTCTCTTTTTCTCTTTTGTCTTTATTCTCTTACACATGTGTAGTAACAAAAAGTCCACTATATCTTCCCTTTTTTCCATCTTTCCGATCTCCTCCTTCATCACTGTATATTAAAAGTTCCTTGATTTCGTTGCCTACACCATTAACAACCATAGCAAGAATAAAATAAAACCAAAGCAAGTACCACACAAGGTCGACTGGTTATCAAACAAAAAACCAACGATCGACTTTAACAAAGAAAAGAAAGAAGAAAAAAANAATTGTAAACACACTAACGATACCACTCAAAATTATGAGTGATTCTCAAACATAAATATTCCAGTGGCAAACCTCTCTTTTTCTCTTTTGTCTTTATTCTCTTACACATGTGTAGTAACAAAAAGTCCACTATATCTTCCCTTTTTTCCATCTTTCCAATTCGTTGCCTACACCATTAACAACCATAGCAAGAATAAAATAAAACCAAAGCAAGTACCACACAAGGTCGACTGGTTATCAAACAAAAAACCAACGATCGACTTTAACAAAGAAAAGAAAGAAGAAAAAAATAGCGGGTCGACTGGTAATCAACGTCTACCAACGATCGACATAAATAACAGTAATATGCGGCTGGATGTTTTGGTGAATCAGGCAATCGAAAGTCTTGTAGCGAGGCAGGCAAAAACAGTTGTGGAGATGGGTATATGCGGACAAGAGATTTACCGAGGAGAAATCATTGTTGAAGAATCACATATCTGGAAGAAGTGGTTGTTTATTTTGTGAAAATAACTTTAAAGGGAGCCCTCCGAACCTCCGGCATGTAGCCGGCGGCCGGAGGCGGTGGCTGAATCGGTTTTGTTTAGGGTTTTGAGGGAGGACCGATTAGGCCTGATACCATGTAGGATGACTGAAACCCGTAGGCATAATATTATTATTGACCATTATTTATAATGGTGAAACCCTAATGCACCAAACCCACAAATCGGGCTTGGGCCTATTTATCTCACTAACAATTTGATTAGTTGAAGAGTATTGTGGTATCACTTTTCTTAAACTTTGTGTCTTTTGTTTGGGAACAATAATTTTGAGACGGAGTAAGTAAGTTGTATCTAGGGAAGAGAGTCACATGGAGTCGAGCATGTTCAACTGAACCAAAAAAAATCTAATAATCTCAGTGAGAATTTAGTGCGATTTAGCATTAAATTTCAATTTGGAACCACGGATATCATATGCAAATATTAAATAACTTAATTTTGAACTAACTCGACAAAAAGTCTAGTTTCGCGGGCTGATTTTATCCACTATCCAGTTGTCCAAATGTGTATTATTTGTGACTTAAAAGGTTTCTGCTGTTGCCTGTTTTTGACACTTTGGTATGGCTTCCTTTGCCTTCACTTAAGGCCACTCATTCTACCACTCTCTCAAAAAGGTATCAAAACAAACTTATCCATGCAAGCACTTTTTTGACATAGATATTGAAAGAGTTGATTACAAAAATGTCCATTTAGTTTTCCTTATAGGTGTAGTCTCAACGCTTCATAATTGGAATTTTGTTGCACCATTGATATCTCCATTAATCTAAGCCTAGGCATCAATTTGTACATCTAGGAAAACTTATAGCTAACCTTGCGTCAAAGTGTATTTTGATTTTTGAATGAGACTCTAGAATTTGATAAGTTAACTTTATCATCCGAACGTATAATTAAAAGTGCAGTTATACTATCTCATACTCTTATGGTTGATTTAGTCCCTAAGCCCACTTGACTCGATCACAAGATACGCACACAAGTACATGACCTATGTAGTTGTGCCATTAATTTTTCGACGGAAAATTGTCGGGACCAGGTAAAATTGTAAAACAAGTGTGTTCAGGATCACTTGTTTTCCTAAAATGGTACACCGAAAAGAGAAGATAAATTTTTGTGAACAAATATTTATATTTGGCTAACCGAAATGACCCTGTATAACATCAAGAACAAAATATGCTATTCATCAATAGCTGATTAATAGTACAAAAGTCATGTATGACATATGACAGTCAAGTGCAGTGGGCTTAGGTTATTAAATTAACCAGCTTGTCAAAGTATGGGGTAATATATATGCCGTGCCCGTACATTTTGGTGTAGCATAAAATGCAATTGAGGGATACTAAAATACACTTATAGATCATATATAACCTTATTTTCTTGTTTAGAGAATAGGAAGTATCTTGTTATGTAAGCTTTTCCGCCTATGTAATGAGCTGAGATTTGGGATTCACCCATATCCTTTGTACTTAAACGTTTTTTGGAGTAATATATTTACCGGGTCTTTTGACCTTTTACCCAAAAATAATGGAAGAGTTGGTGCTAATATCAATTCTACGTGCAGCATGGTTCCTTGCTACGTTGCCATTTGTTATAGCCTGGGTGCGGTTGCCTGGTTTTGGTTGGTTACAGAGAGCTATGTCCGAGTTTGCCAAGAGAGGAAAGATGGCTGCCAATAGTGTGAGTGACACTTGTATGTTATGTAGTTCTTATATGTGTTCATGATTTTACTTTTTTAACTGCAATATAAGATTAAATAAAAATCATTTAGCGAGAAGCTAGGATTGGCATAACAAGAACGTCTGTTGATACCTTATATGTTAATGAATACTTTTGTTACCATTTGCTCAAGATTGACTCTATTTCGACCTATCTTTTCACGTTGATTGATCATCTTTCCTAAATAGAAAATGAGCCAACATATGTCTTTTTTAAGAATGGTGTTAACACTTAACAGAGATGAAATGATGGGGCGTAGGGATTGTTGTTATGTCATATGTGATTATGATCGTGGATATTTGTGGTTATGGATAGGTCTATGACATGTTTATGTGTTTGTGGATATTTTAGCGACTTTTTTTTGGAACCATTTTAGTGTTTTTGTTATTGAACAATGTTTTAGCGACTTTGTTATTGAATAGATGTTTTGGCGAATTGGTATGTTTGTTTTGGGTAATAACGAGTTCTGGGGTTTTGGTAGATATTTTTCCAAAAAAAATCTAGAAATGCACCAGAAACCAATATGTTGTAAAAATGTGCAAGTACTTTTAGGCGAGGACATGTCCTCGCCAAAAGTCTTGATGGCCCGCTTATATTACACTAATAAATAATTTAAGTTTTAAATAAATTTAATTAATTCATTAATTAAATATTATAACTAATAGATTAATTAACGAAGGGAATTGGCGAGGACATGTCTTCGCCAAAAGTCCGGTGGGTCCGATTGCAAACTTTGACTGAGAATTTGTGTGGGTCTCACATCATCGTCGGTAAAACACAAATTTGTCCTCCCCAATACTTTAAGGGACGAGCCTGTGACAAGGACCCTTTAACAAGGACATGTCCTCGCAATTCGCGAAAAACCTTCGGTGAGGAAGTGTGCTCGCCAAAGGGCCAAAATTGTCCTCACCAATAGGGCCAATTGGTGCAGTGGTGCCAAGGAAAGTTTTCCGAGAAATAGATTTGATCAATTATAATGAATGAAGCTTTTTGTATTCGAGTGAACCATATATATTTTGTTTGTGTGCATTTCAGAAATTGATGGTGCCTCATAGAATTTTCTATCACTTCTATGCCGTAGGCATTTTCTGGACTACAACGATGCTTGTTGCAGTATGGTTGTATGCAATCATGAAGTTAGCATCACATGCTGAGTATGACGTCTTTTCTGCTACAACAGGCCAGTTTCACAATTCGTTGACAGGAAAACATGTATACAATGTTTGGCTATCTGTGTTTATGCTTTTGCTGATGGAAGCTCAAGTTATTCGACGTTACTTTGAGTCACTCTACGTTTTCAAATACAGTCCATCAGCTCGATTGCACACTTATGGTTATATTGGTGGTATAGTGTACGTGTTACTATCCAAACCTATTTATTTATATTTATCCTTGTTATATATGAATATATCGAGTCACGTCTTCTTGATTTACTCGTAACTCTTATAAACCGTTATGAGTGTATAGTTTGAATGGTATAATTATACATAGTTGGATCATATATAAATCTCTTAACTTAACGCGTTGTTTTTAACTAATCTAGGGTTTTGAAAATTCAAGTGATATTTGTTAAATGAATCAGTTACTATATAGCAGCTCCATTGTCCCTATGTTGTTCCTTTGCCCCTGAAGTATTCAAATTTCTGAAGAACGTGGCGAATGATTTCATTGTGAACGGGAAGAATCCCATGTTGTCAAACCACAAGTTTAATATAGGGATATTAGTGACTCCTCTCTTAATGCTCCGATGGTATGCGTGGTTGGGTGCAGCAATATTCTTATGGGGTTGGGTACATCAGCGCCGTTGTCATGCAATTCTTGTAAGTCGNTGGACGTAGGGCAAGGAAAAAGAGTCCTTGTAGCCAAACCACGATAAATACTCGTGTTGTGGTTTGATCGTTTCTTTCCTTATCTTTGCATATAACATATTGTCTTTTGTTTAGATCTTTGATTACACGAAAGTTTCAAAAGATAATCAATTTAAAAACCGGTAAACTATTCAACGCCCCTTCTAGTTTTCCACAATACCCATCTAAACTTGCACTTAAGATATATTTAAGCACACCTATATTTGTACATGCCATATATTTTCGACATGAAAATTTCATCATAAACACTATTAAGCTCCAAAAAATGACATCATAAACACTATTTATACCCATCTAAACTTGTCGACGTAGTAAAAAAAATACATGTTCTGAATTAAACCATTTTGACCCGTTAACCAACCTGGCCATTTGCCGCATATGCATGGTATGTTTGATCTAGATAAGAGTGTAGGAAGAAATTACCTCCCAAAGAAGTTCAAAAACTTTTGTGCACTGAGTGTGGTGGAAGTGATGCCTGTGACTAAATCTACATGACCCATCAATTTTTCGGTCGTACCAGTATCATAGTATCATTAAGAATAGCGAAAAGTAGCTTACATAAAGCTAAATATGTATGTAGGATAAACCGACGTTGAGGCTGTTGACTCTGGAATGGCTTTGTCGTTAATGATCGCGGGCCGACATGTGTGTGACAGTGAAACTGATTGGCCAAATTTAGTCAAAACTGATGGTGCACTGCACACTGCATAAACCGTACAACCAACCGTGTTCATCAGCTTATCTGGTACCACCTTAAAAATACACAAAAGATAGTATCATCAGTAGCAGTAAAAAATGAATTCTAATGTTTCGTTACTATCTATAACAATACATAAAAAAGAATTAAAATAACGCATCCGAACTTTTAGAAGCAAAAGTAACACACTAATTCATTAATAGGTTGTTGTGTTTAATCATTTTATGATTTCGATTTACTGCCTCATCGGAGTGCTCACTTTCATTATATCTCCAACAACATGCCCATTGAAACTAAAAGTAAGACACCAAACTTAATTTTAAAACATCAAATCTCCCTAAGCAGCAAATAATAATAAATTTCAAATCCGTCCAAACACCCCGTTAGTCACATTTATAGATTTAGATAAGGGTACTTACTAATGAAGAATTACCGATCTTGAGCGCGTTTCTGTTGCTACCATGTCAACTAATCTGACTGGGGCATACGCTATAAGCCTTTTTATTTCAGTATGAACCTTGATTCATTATAAGTATTAGATTAGCATCCTTGAATGGTAACAACGACATCTGCAACAGAGAATACATATATTTCTTTATTAGATTAGCAACCATAAATCCTATACTATAAAAGCGAACCATAACCATCAAATTTATCACCTTTTGAAGTCCCCTTGTACAGTGTGATCCAGATAATCCCCATTCTTCATTTCTCCTGTTATTCCCTTCCTACACATAAACCAACAAAACAATAAATCTTTAAGAAGACTCAAGTTCAACCAAAAACCNCACCCAAACATCACCCGTTTGAACGCACTTTAACACCCGCTTCAGTTCCCATTTCAGCACTGAAACACATCCATTTCAGCCGCCAATCCCACGGGCATTTGAACCCCAAAATCTGTCCGTTTTAGCCCATACTCCAGCCCCGTAAAACATCAATTTCAGCCGTGTTTCATGACTGCAAATCCACGCATTTCAGCTCTCAAATGCACACGTCGTAGCCCCTATTTCAGCCCCCAATTCCACATTCATCTCAGTCTCCAAACTGACCCATTTTAGCCCATAATTCAGGCCCGTAAAACATCTATTTCAGCCCCGTTACATGACTGCAAATTCATGCATTCTTTTAATATAGAACCCGTTACATCTTCTCCGCCTGCAATGAACACCCAGAAACATGTTTATAAAACAAAAAACTAAAGTTTGTTAATTTTTTTAAAAATGACTTAATAACAACAGTCATCATATCCTTTTCTTTGAACAAACTAACCTGCAGTTTGTTATGTCATTTACTTCAACATTCCTATTTGCATCGCCTGCTGCAGAAGCATCCATTTCTATTCCAACAAACTACAAAAGCATTACACGGCCAAATTCAAGTTCAATTTTTAAAACGTCGAGTTAAAAGATATCTGAAAACAATTTGAACATCTTACCATTGTAACACAGTCAGGTAAAGTAACGACAAATGTTCCAATTCCAAAACATACATCAAAAGGCGAAGTATTAGGTCCAAGGCCAGCCCAATTTCCTAATGAATGGGGTAGGTTTGGGTCAGAATAGTAAAAAAAATAAGCCTTTCGGACTTGACCTTATTTATAATAAGGAGCTTGTATCTTATAATGAATAAGCTGATAAGTTGTTGGAGTGTGTTTGTATCAGCTTATGATTATAAGTTAATGTGTTTGGATTAACATATGCTTGTAAAATAACGAAAACACAAACTTAAATAGACCAATAATCTCAAACTTATAAGCTTATCCAAACTATCAAGGTTGATACCAAACAAAGTATAGATGAAGGAGTAGTAGTACACCCAACTCACCTCAGAAAGAACAATGGTTGTTGCTTTGCAAGTATTCCTTCAATAATGAACTCTCTAAACCGTTGCCGATGAACCACACCTTCTGATCCAGACCCACTGAACCAAAACCAAGATTAGCGTAACATTGGAAAAAGTACTAATCTTGATTAGTGTAACATAAAGTCTACGAAGTCAGCTGAAAAGCGCACGCAACTGACAACAGATTCAAGCACAACTATGCTAATCTTATCCATTACTCAAAATCTAACCTTATTAGCTTTTCAAAAACATTCAGTGAATATTCTTTTCTTTTGGTCTCGGATTACCTGTCAATAAATACACCAAATCTACTTCAGTTAGCATGTACCTTGAACTCCTACTAAAAATGGATTTATACTAACGTACCACTCTACCAGTTATAAAATAACTAATCCAAAAAGATAAAGAGCATAAAGTTAAGTACTAAATTCACCAAAATGTAACCTACTTTGATTCTTCTGTCATCCACACACTTCGAGCTTGTCTTCCTTTGGAGCCACAGATCATCATTCCACAAAAACCCCAAATTTTATAAAAAAAAACCCTAATTATAACAAAACCTAAAATTGAAAGTAAAGTGTATAGCAAAATCAAAAAACTAAAACTGATAACTAACCCGAAACATACGATTTATAACACTCTTCTTTGCAACATTCATCCCTTTCATCTCCATCTTTAAGCTACGATTGATAAGAACTAATGAACCTGCCACATCCTTCGAGCATCATCAACAGGAGCAGATACTTGTGGAACGAATGAAGCCTGCCACATCCTTCGATCATCATCAGCAACAGTAGAGATTTGTGGAACGTTCTGGGTTTGTCTG
The DNA here is from genome assembly GCA_014162995.1 of Artemisia annua. Lineage (NCBI taxonomy): Eukaryota > Viridiplantae > Streptophyta > Magnoliopsida > Asterales > Asteraceae > Artemisia > Artemisia annua. Next base: position 28,139 of record LBNU01034279.1, on the reverse strand, counting down.
GATCTATGTTTCTACGTTTATCTGATCAATATACGTAGTAATAAACGTGGGGCTGGACAAAAACGGGAGCAAATTCGCATCAACGGGCCAGAATAAAGTGGGCACATTGGGCTAATTTCATGGGCTAGTTTTTGGCGGGAAAAAAGGAGGGTAATACGGCGTCGTACCCTTTGTGGTTTAATATAAACCTTAATTATGAGGATCAATGATGCCTAAATAGGTCTTTTTTTACATCACATTTTCATGTAGATTTGTGCATTATCTCTAAACGTTCAATTGTAGTTGATCAATAAGTTGCACGGGACGGAACAGGAACGGGACGGAACAGGAACGGGACGGGTATGGGTACCGGGAAACGACAACATCCTGAAATTTAAAAAGTGGGTACGGCGAGAAAAAGTCTATGTGTTTTATAATATTTTATTATATGGCAAATTGTCTTAAAAAATAATTACACCAACATTAAAAAATCTGAACAAATATTACTCATAACGACCCAAACGGACCGGATCGACCGACGGACCGACCGAGACCGGACTGGACCGACCACATTCGGTCCGGTCCTTGGTCTAGGCTTTTTGGCCAATTCGGACGTCGGTCCGGACTGACCAAAAAACCGAGAATCTTGCCAAAATCTTGCTTTTTTGGACTGGACCGACCGAAGACCGACCCGACCGGACCGGACCGACCATATTCGGTCTCGGTCTTGGTCCCGGTTTTTGCCTTAATTCGGTCTCGATTTTTGGCAGTCCGGTCCGGTCTCGGACCGATGCTCACACTTACTCATAATCATCAATTAAAAACTCTTAACTATCAAATTCTCTTCCCAAAGCCATTTAAGGGGAAAAAAAATCAATTAGTTGTGGCATTCTCGGATAAAAAAAACTCTCCAATTCTGGTTCATCAAGTGAGTTGCTAGCAGCGATTAGAAATTCTACATATATAATATAGAAGATTAGAACTTAGAAGGAATCCTTTTTATTTAACTTACTTAAGAACAATCAAGTACTCATATAACCGATAATGATATAAAAGCAATCAATTTTAGTATTTTACTCACCTGATGAGATTCCAAAAATTTCACGATGAAGAATTAGATATGAAAAATCACGATAATGAGTTTTGGAAGGTTTAAAGTTGAAGAGCCGTGTAGAGGTGCACTTTTTTTTTTTTGACCGGACGGTTTAAAAACAGGTTTTGGTTTTAGTCAAATTGTCAAAAACCGGTTTTACGTAAAACCGGTTTTGGGAGAAAATATGTCCGGTTTAAACCCAGAACAGGTTCGGTTTAAACCGGTTTTACCCACAAATGGTTTGGTTTAAACCGGTTGATAACAAATAATGCAAACCTGTTTCTAAACCGGCGGTTCGGTTTTCCCTAAACCGGTTTTTCAAAAATCGGTTTTTTGAAAAATCGGTTTTGGTTTTTTTTTCTCGGTTCGGTTCATGAACCGGTTTTTTGTGCATCTCTAGAGCCGTGAGTCATGAATCAATTTAGATGGTTTGTCTTCTATAAATTAGATATGTTAAAAAATTAAAGCCTTTTAGTTATTTGGCCATAGAAAACGTCACTTTCTAGGCCAAAAACGTTTCTGCAAACATTTTCTAGATAAGGATCAAGATAAGGATCAACGTATCCCTTTTGAAGAAACATTTGCACTTTTCCCGGGATGTTTCTCCGGCGTTTCCCCATGTTTCAGATACGTGATACGGCATCCTGATGGAGTTTCCGTGTATCCTAGCCAATAACCAATCCATAGAACAATAATATGGTTTATGTAGTGATACAACTTTAAGAAATTATAAAAACATTTCAACTTTATTATGTTTGAAGAAGTTAAGATATTTGCATGTAACAATTGAGATACTCGATATAGGCATATAACTTATGTGGGTGCCAGAAATCTTCGTGCGAGTTATTCAACCCACTTAATTTGAAAGCAACAATAGGCCTGCAGTCTATTGAGTGGATCCATAATGTGAGCCCTATTAACTAGCCTACTCAATTAAAAATGGGTCAGTCCAGTCGAAATTTCGAATAAATATATGTTTGTTTGATACGTTTAAGACTTATATTTCTTTTTTAATAGTACAGTTTTAGTGCTCGTGCACAGGGCTCAGACAAAAGTACAACTATTAATGTTATTTCTACTATATTTATTCGGGTTTGAAACTATGATCAAGTTTGTTTCTAATGTTATTATTTGAGTTGTTTAATTTGATAATTTATATGTCAAATCTAGTAAATATAAATATTATGATCAAGTTTGTTTCTAAATATTTCTAATGTTGCTCATGAAAAAAGAAAGAAGCAAAACTAGTAGCCCAGTACGCTGCTTTGTATCTGAGTTATATACTGAAAAACTGCAAGTTACTATGGCTATCCCTGAATTTTTGAAATTTTTAAAGGTCTTGGACGAAAATACATAATGAGGTATTTCGAGAAAGAATATTATATATAAAGACGGCCCAGCAAGTTACTATATTATCTGCTCCGCATCTTTGTACCAAAGTATTCTACTCACACAATGAGGCATCACAAATAGATGACAAAGATCAAAGCAGAGAAACACAAATACACATATTAGTCTCTCATTCTTATCTTATATCAAGACAAAAAAGCTCAGCTCTTTCTTCAAATTGCACACATTGTCGCCACCTTTGAACAACCAATGCCGTGACACCCTTAAAAACAAATATCCGTTGGAAACGCTATTCGCATCATCATTGCTCGAATATCATACTATCTTTAATCGTGTGTTACTTAGGGGTTGGTTATTTTTTTTCCCTTAGCAGATGTGGGTCTCACGTCTGTCTAAGCCTCTTGTTGAGGACGGAGGAGGTTGTGAATTTTCATCTCTTGTTGATATAAACACAACAAGTGATTTTTATGGGCCTCATTTACAAAAGTAGTAATATTAAATTGTTAGAGGGTCCAATCCTTTCACTAAGAGCGTTAGGTGCAGTGAGCAGGTTAGGTTCGTCATTTGGGGCCCACGGACTGCCACATCACTTTAACAAACCTCCACAATTAACCCCTCCTCACTAACAACTAACTTCAACTTACTTATTTAGGGCCCACCACTTACAACTTTATTTTTTTATTCAAATTTCCAAATAAACTAAATTTATTTCATTAAAAATAAAAATAAATTACGAACATATTAAAATTAGACGCAACTTAAAAACATACCAAACATAAAAAACACTATACGATAAAACTAATGTTGGATGTTAGTTACTTTGTTTTTATTTTAAATCTTAGACAAAAACATTTGGACCAAACCGAATTCAGATGCCCAACCCAGTAAAAATGTATAACCCACCCACAAAGTAGGTCTTTTAAAAACAAATGAATCCCCATTTCCTTTCGTGAAAAAAAAAAAAAA
>LBNU01034279.1:1558-18023 GCA_014162995.1 Artemisia annua | reverse complement strand
GTGTGTGTCGCTATGGAATGGGGTGTAAATTCGTTCACGATGCAAATGCTAAAACTAATACACCTACTGTTGCACCTAAGTCATCAAATGAGACCGAAGAAATTGTATTAAAACTTTTAGGCATACTTGGTATTACGGGGCACTTACCTACTGGAAGCCTTAGTAACATACATCCCACCCCTGTTGGACCTTTGGCTTACATGACCTATGATAACACACACACAAGCCCACTAAGCCAACATTCATTCACCTACTCTACCCAAAACCCAGTAAACACCTTACGAGCCCCACAAAGTTTTAATCCAATTCAGGCCCAACCCCCTACATTTATAAGCAGCCCAACCGGGTTCAATATTAACCAGGCCCAAAAGCCCCTCGCCAATGTTCACCAGGCCCAAGCCGGCCCAACAACACCCCTCCTTGCACCAACTACTGTTCATCAGGCCCCACATGCTCCAACGGGTCCTCGACCTCATGCTTTCACTGCCGGGACTCTTCATGACCCTACAACCGGTGCATGGAACATGGACACAGGTGCGAGCTCACATCTTAATGCTTCAGTTAATAGTCTTAGTAACGTTTTTAATACTTGCATGTATCCGTCCGTCTCGGTTGGTGATGGGCATTCTATTCCTGTCACCAATACGGGTCATAGCATTTTGCCAACTCCTTTTCGACCCCTTCACCTAAATAATGTTCTTATTACACCCCATATTGTGAAAAATTTAATATCTGTTCGTCAGTTTGTTCGTGAAAATAATTGCACCGTTGAATTTGATCCTTTTGGATTTTCGGTTAAAGATTTCATGACACGTCGGGTACTTCTCCGATGTGATAGCACGGGGGACCTTTATCCAGTCACAGCTCCGTCTCCCATTCCTCAAGCTCTCCTAGTCCGTCAACATACGTGGCATCAGCGTCTTGGACATCCAGGAAGCGAAGTGTTACGTCGTCTAGTTTCAAATAAATCCATTTCATGTAATAAAGAGAAGCCTCCTGTGCTCTGTCAAGCCTGCCAGCTTGGCAAACACGTTAGACTTCCATTTGCTAGTTCCAATACTGTCGTTAATGCTTGTTTTGACATCATTCACTCGGATATATGGACTTCACCAATTCCGAGTCTTTCAGGTTTCAAATATTATGTATTGTTCTTGGATCATTATTCACATTTTGTTTGGGTTTATCCTATAATTAACAAATCTGATGTTTTGTCTAAATTTGTAATATTTCGTAATTATGTTCACACTCAATTTAAGTGTGAAATCCGGTCGTTTCAGTGTGATCATAGTGGTGAATTTGACAACCGTAACCTACATACACTTTTTGCCAACATGGCATTCGTTTTCGCTTTTCATGCCCCAAAACATCACAACAAAATGGCAAGTCTGAACGGATGGTTCGCACCATCAATAATCTCATTCGGACCTTGCTTTTTCAAGCCAACCTTCCACCAACATTTTGGGTTGAAGCTCTCAATATGGCTGTTCACTTACTCAATATCTTTCCCTCCACTTCTATTGCCAACGAAATCCCTTATACCCGATTGTTTGGCCAAAACCTGGATTATAGCCTTATACGCACATTTGGCTGCTTATGTTACCCCCACTTATATCCTAATCACAAACTTGACCCACGCGCCACACCTTCCATCTATTTGGGTCAAGCTTCAAATCATCGTGGGTATCGTTTAAACACCAATAAAATTATCATTTCTCGCCATGTAACCTTTGATGAAACTGTTTTTCCATATGGCACTTCTAAACCAACATCGGCACCCAAATACAATTTCTTGGATGACTCACCCGATATAAACCCTCCGTTTATTCCATCCGCCCCCATTGTGCAACCCACTGTGCCTCAACCCACAAACGAGCCAACAACACCAATTCCCACCAGTCCCAATACAACCCAACATGATGCAGTCCATGACCCATCACCAACCCCAACACCACCCGCCGCCGAACAACATACACCAAATCCATCACCACCCACGAACCAACACCAACACATTATCCCAGATCCTCCTCACAACCCCAACCCTGTCTCAATTCATCCCATGGTCACACGATATCGTGTCGGGACTAATCGTCCTACGGAACGTCTCAACATGCATGTGTCTTCGGTTTCACCATTACCAAAATCTTATCGTGATGCGTTTAATGATCCAAATTGGCAAAATGCTATGAGTGATGAATGCGCCGCACTTATTAAAAATAGAACTTGGACCCTTGTGCCCCGACCCACGAACACCAACATTATTCGTTATATGTGGCTTTTTCGCCACAAGTATTTGACTAATGGCACACTTAGTCGCTACAAGGCTCGTCTTGTGGCGAATGGTAGTAATCAATTAGAGGGGGTTGATGTGGATGAGACTTTTAGTCCGGTGGTTAAACCGGGTACTATACAGACTGTTCTGAGTTTAGCTACTTCTCGAAATTGGCTGATTCATCAGCTTGATGTTAAGAATGCTTTCTTACATGGTGATTTATCTGAGACAGTTTATATGCATCAGCCTCCGGGGTTTCGGGACTCTGTGCATCCTGATTATGTATATTTATTGCAGCGGTCTCTGTATGGGCTCAAGCAGGCCCCTAGAGCTTGGTTTCAGCGATTTGCATCTTATATCACTTGGGTTGGGTTTTCTCATAGTCGCTGTGACTCATCATTATTTATATACGGACAGGGGACGAATATTGCTTACTTGTTATTATATGTTGATGATATTGTTCTCACGGCTTCTTCTAAGAGTTTGTTGCAGCGTATTATTGGATCTCTACATCAGGAGTTTGCAATGACAGATTTGGGTCCACTTAATCATTTTTTGGGTATCTCTGTTACACGTGATTCTTCAAGGTTGTTTTTATCTCAGAAGAAATATGCTATTGAGGTTTTGGAGAGAGCACATATGGTTAATTGTAATCCCAGTCGGACTCCTGTTGACACTGAGTCTAAACTGGGGGATGATGGTGATCCGGTATCTGATCCTACTTTATATAGGAGTCTTGCAGGCTCTCTTCAGTATCTCACCTTTACTCACCCCGATATATCTTATGCAGTTCAGCAGGTTTGCCTTCATATGCATGACCCTATAGAGCCCCATTTCTCGGCTCTTAAACGGATTTTGCGGTATGTTCGAGGTACCTTAGACTATGGGCTACAGTTGTTTGCATCTTCTACTACATCCTTGGTTGCTTATTCAGATGCGGATTGGGCTGGTTGTCCTACCACTAGGAGATCGACTTCTGGGTATTGTGTATTTCTTGGCAACAACTTACTCTCGTGGTCCTCTAAGCGTCAACCGACGCTTTCTCGTTCTAGTGAAGAAGCAGAGTACCGTGGTGTTGCCAATGATGTTGCTGAGACTTATTGGTTACGGAATTTACTTCGTGAGCTACACACACCATTATCTTCCGCTACGCTAGTATACTGTGATAATGTTAGTGCTGTCTACTTATCCTGTAATCCTGTTCAGCATCAGCGTACGAAGCACATTGAGATCGATATTCATTTTGTTCGAGACTTGGTTGCTACTGGTCAGGTTCAGTTGCTTCATGTTCCTTCACGTTATCAGTATGCGGATATTTTTACGAAAGGCTTACCATCCGCCCTGTTTGAAGAATTTCGCTCGAGTCTCAGTGTCCGTTGTCCTCACGCTTTGACTGCGGGGGAGTGTTAGCCTGCAATATGTAATCGGGCTCAAAGCCCATGTAACCCTAGTCTAGAATGTACCAATGATAGCTATTTATATGTGGTTTGTAATCGTGATTAGCATCAATAAAATATACGATTCCTCATTAAACGTTTACAAATAATACACTAACACCTCTAAAATAACCATGACACCTAAAATGACTACGTAAATCAATTAGACATCCTCGCACTTGACAATATCCTCAATTGTCTTTATACTAACCTTTGAAAACAATACGCAAAAGATTAATGCATAATCTTGCGAATTGCTATAGTATTGTTTATCTATACTACTATATAAAGCATTTAAGTTGTGGGCTCCACAAAAAACTAAGATTAGGAGCTCCAATCATAAAGTGACATGTGTCACTTCTCAACTAAAAATTTACATTTATTTTCAGATTGAAATATCTTTTATCAATTTATTTTTTTATGATATAATTTCACTATATTTTCTAAAATTTTGTGCTCTTTAATTCAACATCCATTTTGATATGTTTTTATGAGTTTTTAGTTTTTACATTTTTAATGGTTTATTTTATTTTGATTCAGATTTTTATAACTTTAACCTTTATTTCAATCAATACAATCTTGATTCGTCAAAATCATATATTTTTGGAGGGAGTGTTTGACCGGTTAGATATTGCGAAGATCTTTCTATATGCGGGAATAATAATGTCATGGGAAAGCTACATGAAACCCAAGCAAACACATACAACTAACACATATACATTCAGAGTGTTGTAAAACGAATTCACTAAGCGAGTAGGGAATTAGGAGGAGAGTTTGGCTAACAATTCATTTACTATATTTATAATATAACTATATTTATCGCCGCCGCTGTGCGCAAGTATCCAACTAGTTTACAAAAATGTAATAACTACGGAGTATATATGACAGTGACGTTGTCTATCTTAAGTTTTAGTATGTACGAAGTGGAGCACCCGCGCGTTGCCGCGGTAAGTTTGGCCAAAGAATGAAAACCGAAAGTAAGCTGTGACGTTGTAATTGCACAAAGGTGTTACAAAATTATAAGGAGGGTTAGATGTTTTCCAGTTAGAGCTAATGCAGCTGTGCTACAAAATAAATAACTGCCATTTGCATTGACCCATGTATGGGTAGATTACATGATTACATAGTTAGTAAGTTTTTGCAGTGCAACTGCTATACAAAAGATCAGTACATGACACCACTTGCATTGACGCATGCAAGGGTAAGTGCTTAGAACATGTTAAACAAAAGATTAGCAATGTTTTGCTACATATTTCTGTAGGATGACCACAAATATGTTGCAAAACATATGACCTTCTAACAATGGCAGCATAGTTTTTCAAATATTTACATAAGTGGGTGACCCTTTAGTTTTGCTTTTTCTTGTCATTGCCTCTGGTTCTTGGTTTGTCTTCAGTCATAGTGTCGGCCGGTGCTGCATCAACTAAAACCAAAGAAGAAATTCAGTATATTAAGAGAAAATGTAATGAATGAAAATAAAAGTGGTTGATGTCCATGTAAGTTACTGCATCTATGAATGAAAAGCAAAGAAGAAGGTCAGTATATTAAGAGAAAATGGAATGAATGGAAATAAAAGTTAACATGGTTGGTATTCATTGTTTTGGAAAATTTTTTTTGGTAGGTATGGTATAACATGTGAGTGTTAGGTATGCACTGTTTAATGTATTGTTGCCTATATAATTAGTCACAATGTCTGCCCAAGTATGGTACGAACTGTTTTGCAAAAATCTTTGTAACAAAGATGGTGTTAACTCCTAAACTCGATGAATACAAAGAAGTTGCTGGTTCTGATCAGTTGCATCGCGCTCTGAGAGTGTTGTTTCTGCAGGAAGAGGCAGAGAATGAAGGTCTTGTTTTGGTTTTGCTTGATAAATGTGATGATGCGCGTGCTAGAATTGCAACGAAAAGGGCGCTGCTCCAAGAGGTTGGAAGTTTTAACGGCTCGCATCCTGTTGTTGGCAGTGCACTCCAATGCCTACAGGAGTCACTGAATAAAGATTCGCAGCTGCTAGTGGCGTTAGCTGCGGTGTTGAATCTTGCAAATGAAACACGTGTTGAGAAACGGCGTTATGTGGTGACGATGGAGCAATACAATTAGAGCTTGGTTCTGTGGCTTTAGGTGTTGTTGTGTTGTTAAGTAGATGTCCGTGTAGGCTTTAATTTCAGTGTAATATTGTGGTTCTGTGTTGGCGATTAAGATTATGTTCTTAATCTTTGTATTGATGATTGTAAGATATTATATCTATTAATAAAACTGCCAACTTTCTCACACATTATTGCAAGATATTCCATGATTTTCTTTTATTTATTTATTGTTTTTATTTTATAAACTTTGCTATTTTGTTTGGGCCTATATAAAGGCGTGTTTATCGTCATATTTCTCATACACCTCACATCTAAGAACAATGGGTGCGAGACCAAACATTTGTGGTTCTAATCAGCTCCAACATTGCTTTAAGTATTTTTTTTGTGCAGGAATGGAGAGAGAATGAGGATTTTATCAGCTACATTGGACAGAAATGTGCTGATCTTGAAGCCAAGATTGAGAGAAGAGTGCTACTAATCCAATAGAGCGAGTCTTTTGGGCCTTTTGATAATGTGGCGCCTGATGCGGTTGAGTGCATGGGTGAGACACAGCAGAGGGACCAAGATATGTTAGCTGCTTTGATTGGTGTTTTGGATCTAGCTCGTGAAGGGAGAACTGAGAAGGAGAGGCATGTAGGGTTGATGGACCTTAAGGGGTAGTGGTCTTTTGTTGTGCCATTGGTGTTTCGAAATGTCTCAGTAGCAACTCTGTCTAGATTTTATTGTCCTTGTTTTGTTATTTGCTCTAGCTACCAAAGCATGCTTATAGCATGTAACTGTGTGTGCGATGTCTGTGTAAAAGGTGTTATGAATAAAATGTTGCTATTTTGTGGGTATACAATAGGTGTATGGTTGAAAACAAACTATTGTTTTTTACCAATAAAGGTTGGTCAGATATAGTAACGCATGTGAAATCTTGTACTGGGAAATAGCCAAATCATGTGCAAAATGTGGATGTGATTTAAAGTTCCTGTGTAAGAAGTGTATTATTGTGTTAGCAGTGATAAGATTCTCGTGACTTTATGTAAGTGTAGCAGGAAGTGGTTGATAGTATGTGGATGTGGTGTAAAGCCTGTGAATGAACAGTAATATATTTTGGACTTGTTATTGTGGATGAGCAAAGAAAGGTGTATACTGTGTGTATTTAAAGTATTTTGTGTCGACAAATTAGAAGGATAGCTTTGTAAAGCAAGTAATAAAAGACAATGCCGAGACACCCTAAGTGTGCAAATCTGAGAGATCAAGCGAATTCCAGTAATTGGCGAGACATGGTAGCTTTTTACTGTCGTCAAGGGTCACTTGAAGACATTCAAATGGCACGACAAATCAGCGAGTTGTCTGCAAGATGGGTTGGGTTGATGACTGAAAGGGGCCGTTTTATTGAAGAGCTTAAAACTGTTGATAATTTCTATGCCAAAAAAATGGTTGATCATCTAACAGCTGTTCAAGAAAAAGATGATGTAAACTTGATGCATACCTTCAGGATGGTCGATGAATTGGATCTAAGTGCTCGCAGCAAGGATGTTTTTATTCTTAGGCTTTAAGTATTAGTGCAATTGTAGGTTGTGTTCTACAATATAATGTAGCTCTTGCTGTTTCAAAAAGAGGGTAAGGTGTCTGTGCAAGGTGTCTTTGTAAAATATTGTATTCAAGTATGGTATTTATGTTTATGTGATATGTATTTGTAAAATAGTATAAGGAAGTACTTTATTTAAATAAAATGCAGGGTCATTCAAAGTAAATCTCTAACGAATCTAGAGAATAGGAGTGTATCTAAGTTTTTTTTGTTTTTATGGAAGTCAGCCAAGTTTCTATTCAAGAGTGGGTCATTTATCAGAGCCTTTTTGATTTTGATACGTGGCTATTTTGTTTTGTGCATGCAAAAGATAAGGATTGTAGGCCTGTATTATTTCCGCTCTTGCTATTTAAGATTGCATAGGTGAACATGCATCTACACAAATTCTTTTAATTGCAAGTAACAAAAAAGCAAAAGACAATGTCAAGGCGTCCTAGGTGTGATCAACTGAGGGCTGAAGCTAATTCAAACAATTGGTCAGAGATGTTTGTCCTCTATTGTCGCAAAGCTGGGATTGAGGATCTTCAAATGGCTCAACAAATGATTGGTCTTTGTGGAAGATTACTTGGTGTCATTCGTGAAAGAGCAGAATTTATAAATGAACTGGAAACAATTGGAAATACTTATGCACAAAAAACGGCAGAGTATTTGAAAGAGGTCCAAGCAAAAGACGATCAAAAGGTGTTGCAAATGAGGATGCTGGGGGCTGAATTGGAGTTAAATGCTCGTAACCATGATGTCTTTATTCAGAAGCTTAAGGGTTTGATGAATTTCTAAATTTGGAAAGAGAATAGAAAACTGTGGTGATGCATATGATATGCAATTTATGTTCTTAGTTGGAACTTAAACTATGTATGTGTGTTTAATCGTTAGGTGAGTCCTTGTGTAAGGTCTGTGAGATGTAGATCTCTCGTGGTTGTAAGATATTCAATTGAATAAAAGATGGTTTATGTTAATTAAATATGCGATTTGTACCTTTTTGCTTCTTTGATTCTGCCGGCTGTTGTTGAAACAATGGTCTTTTAACTGTTTTGCCCTTGCTTTCTTGAATTGCTTTTTCTTTCAGAGGTGGCGCTAAAGTCTCTTGGTGAATGAACTGCATAGGCGTTCCTGGTGCTGCTGTTTATTTGTAAACCTAAAGTCAATACATGGGTCTTTGTGTGTTAACTTTAAGGATATTAATCGGTGACTTAAACGATGTTACCTGAGCTCATTTCATTGCCAAGGAAGGGATTATTTGGTGCTTGTAAGTCATCCTCTGGAAGTTTTATTCCTTTAGTACTTTCGTTGGGTGGCAATGGAAGAGCTGTTGCTGTGTGCGGCTCATCTTGTCGTTCTTTTTTCTCTTCAACACTTTCTTTGTCCATCAATGCAAGAGGTGCTGGTGATGCTTCTAGTCATTTGTAAAGAAAAAAATCATTATACACATGTGGAGGCAGCATCTTAATTATGATAAACTGTTTAGTTAAACGGATTACCTAGAGGTGGTTCTAGAACTTTGTTTGTGCCTTCTTGCCTTTTCTTTTTGTTAAAAACCCGATCAAGATTAAAGTCGATTGTTTGACTTGTTGTGTTGAAATGAAACTGGAAAATGTTTTTTTCACCTTCAATCGCGAAAATTTGCTCTGGAATCTGTTGCAAGTCCTCAGCTTTGTGGTTTGCAAGCAACTCTGGGCATGAATAGCCTGTGATATCATCTGCTGCAGGGCTAAAGAAAGTGATAGGAACTTTTGCAGAGGCATCTGTAATGAAACCTTTGAAATTATACCTGCATATTTTATGAGTTCATGTGATTATGGTTTTCTTTGTATTATATTTTTTTAAAAGATCAAATGAGATTGAGGTATAGAATTTCAAACCTATACGATGGTTTTTGCAGTTTTCCATGATTTATACATCGGTACATCCCATCCTTTTGTTTACTTTAAAAGTACATTCACTGCCGCTCATGTAAAACCAATCTCTTTTTGGGTTGATGCCACTGATTGTTGCCTCACTTGTGAACTTGACTCCCTGCAAACATCTCACAAATCTGTGCTAAAGTGGATGTTCACTTATTTTTAAGGGGTGAGTATAGTAATTGTTTTTTAGAGAAAAACTTACAATGTAGCTGTCTGGATATGTTTTTAAAAGTGTTTTCAGAGGGAATCTGTTGCGTAGCTTTTCTTTTTCAACATCTTCATACGGTGTCTTGGTAATACGAAGCGGCGGATTTTTCTGGTGCCTTTCTTTGTATTTGTTCATTATTGAATAATTAGAACCAGCATGTTATGCCACCCATTTAGGCAAACCTAATGTTATTTTAATTTATTGGATTTAAAGATATCACCGTGCCCTTGTTTCCTGAACGTTTGGTATTTGTGGATTCAAGTAGTATTGCGTTGCAGAAGTCACTGTTAACTGATAATCTGCCATGATTTTATTTCAAAATGTCATAAGAATGTGGGACTTAAGTTTTTACAAAGCATGTGTGCAATACCTCTGAATTTCGAGACTCTGCAAGAGGTAACTGCAATTATGATTGGCTTTTCCATCGTTTCAAAGTCATTGTCTCCAAATTTTTCAGCCATGTCGTCCCACATTGTAAACTCAACAACATTACCACTACCAAGTTGAGTAAGCTGTTAGGTGACTTACAAAGGTTTATCGGTTATTTTTTATTAACAAAAGTTAAAAATATAATGAAACTCACGCCAAATTTTCAATATCCACTTTCCTGAAGACACTCTCATCCTGGCCACCACTCGGTTTACGTGTAATGTCTCCTGGCGATCGCAAACATCCTATGTAATCTGTAAGAAAATAAGCATGAGAATTCTGATATTTGCATCAACTATGTAAATCTGACAACAAAAGATAACCTGTAAGAATTGGATATTGCATTTTGCCTCTTGCATCTTCTCTAGGAATCCTGTTTTGAAGCTGGTTATACGAAGCAAATTTGAAGTAGTGGTGTGGGATTGCTGGTGCTTCTATGGGATCAAATTTTGTGGCTCTTCCAAACCTTAGACTTGTTATGTTGTTAATGGTTTGTTGGTAAGGGTTTGTTGGCTCACACACGAAATCAGAAATTTTGTAGACCATTCCCAGTTTGATCTTTGAACTGAAGTAATCAACTTCCTTCACATCCATGTTTGCTTGTATAGCATTTCCCTTGTTATGTTCACAAATTCAGTGAGTTTGGGCATGTAGATAGGTTATATATTTGTCTACCAGTATATNAGTTTTTTCAGAGGGAATCTGTTGCGTAGCTTTTCTTTTTCAACATCTTCATATGGTGTCTTGGTAATACGAAGCGGCGGATTTTTCTGGTGCCTTTCTTTGTATCTGTTCATTATTGAATAATTAGAACCAGCATGTTATGCCACCTATTTAGGCAAACCTAATGTTATTTTAATTTATTGGATTTAAAGATATCACCGTGCCCTTGTTTCCTGAACGTCTGGTATCTGTGGATTCAAGTAGTATTGCGTTGCAGAAGTCGCTGTTAACTGATAATCTGCCATGATTTTATTTCAAAATGTCATAAGAATGTGGGACTTAAGTTTTTACAAAGCATGTGTGCAATACCTCTGAATTTCGAGACTCTGCAAGAGGTAACTGCAATTATGATTGGCTTTTCCATCGTTTCAAAGTCATTGTCTCCAAATTTTTCAGCCATGTCGTCCCATATTGTAAACTCAACAACATTACCGCTGCCATGTTGAGTAAGATGTTAGGTGACTGACAAAGGTTTATCGGTTATTTGTTATGTTTACAACAGTATGCAGTTTCTTTTTTTCTTCCAGAGAATCCACTTTGATATTTTTTTGCAAAGGTAATTGCAGTCCATTTTCTATATGCTCTAGCCTCAAGTATTTTGCTGTGAGATGTTGGTCTTAACTCACGAATTGCTGTGATCTGCCTTGTATCGGTAGGTTGAATAAGCTCACCTTTAGTTGCATGTTGCACCATCGCAAGTTCATTATCTTCCATTGGCCTGGCAGAAAATAAAAAAAGTAAGTGTGTTGCAAAAAAAATATTTCATAGAAAGAAGCATTCAGAGATTAACCATATGAATAGCAATATAATGCCATATGCAAAATAAAAGTTGCCATTACCAAATCTACCAGTCTCTTGTAAATTTCATAGCAGTTTTATAAAAGCAATAGAATATAACATATAGTTTTGACTGTATGAGACAGAATGTGGATCGCAAAATATTGAGACACTTTGTTTTCTGAAGGTGGAGTAATATACATGTAATAACTTATCCTAAATAGGCAGTTATAGCATACTACTAAGAACAAAAAAGACGTTGCAAAAAATATGGACAAAGTTGAAGGTTGCAAACTAAGAAAAGACACAAAGTAAGTTAAAGTTAACTAATAAGAAAACTAATGGAATGCTATTTTTAAAAAAGTTAGGTATAAGTGGATGTCTGCGCTGTTAGCAAAAATTCTGTATCTTTTATTTTTCTTAAGAAATCTTTATAAACAATATTTTTTGTGACATTCGGCCTTTGATTTTCTTGTTGTTTGATAAGAACATTTAACCCATGAGGGGATGTGGCTCTAGAGAGAGCCACATACAATTGGCCATGGCCAAAAACTTGTTCAGGAAGGTATACACCAATTTTGTTTAGAGATTGGCCTTAGCTTTTGTTGATGGTCATAGCGTAACAGAGTTTTATTGGGAATTGGGTGCGTTTGAAAACAAAAGGAAGATTTGGATCTTTATGGATTAGGGGTATTCTGTGGATGAAAACTTTTTCGCCGACTCTTGTGCCTGTAATGATTTGCACTTCAATAAGCCTAGACATGAGGTCTGTGACTATCATGCGTGTCCCGTTGCACAAACCGCCTGCCAAGTTAACATTCCTCAAAAGCATGACTGGTGATCCAACCTTAAGCTCTAAGTCGTGTGGTGGAAATCCTGGTAGCTTGATTGTGTTTAGATATTCAGGAGGATAGAGCATTTCTGTTTCAGCTCCACTACTGCCAACTGGTGTGGCTACATCATAACTTGCATAAGTCGTTATCTCACCATGGACCATGGATAAAACTTGAGAATTAATGGTATCTGCAGTTTCATTCTTTGGGCAGACAATTGCCTTTTCTTGTAAAGTAACCGCCGAAGGTGCATGAAGTGTAGGTTGATCATAGATGAAATCTGTAAGATTCGAAAGCCCTTGTTCATCATCTTGTATGCAATAGGGAGAAGGAATCTCAACCCATGCTGAATCTCTGGGATCTTCTTTATCTGGTTCGCCAATGTTCCCATCACCAATATCAAGAAGCCATGATGCAAATGAGCACGCTAAGCTCTTTTCTTCCATGGTCAAGTCTGTTCGAAACAACCTCATGTTTTCTTTAAGTGTCATAACACGAAAGTATGGCCATAGGTGTGACTCTGCAATAGAAGACGCTATTATTTCCATTTTTGGAGCGCCTTTTTTGACTGGCAGTGTTTGCCGAAAATCACCTCCTAAAACAATTGTCTTGCCACCAAAGAAAACGTCTGGTGAATCTAATAAATCTCTGAGGGTTCTGTCCAATGTTTCAAAGCATCGCCGATCATTCATGGGTGCTTCATCCCATATTATCAGAGCGGTTTCTGTTAAAAGATTTCCTATATGGGTGTTTTTCTTGATGCTACAAAGTGACTCATCTGTCAGTTCCAATGGAATTTTGAACCTTGAATGTGCAGTTCTACCGGATGGAAGAAGAAGAGACGCAATTCCAGAGGAAGCAACTGCTAGTACAATTCTACCTTCAGAGCGTATTGTGCTGATGATCGTTTTCCATAGAAAGGTTTTCCCAGTCCCTCCATGTCCATATACAAATATCAACTGTTGGTTCCCTGATTTAAGAGCATCTATGATCAGATCATATATGTTTATTTGTTTACTATTTAGTTTTGGAAGTGACTCGTCTCTTTCTTTCGCCAGCATTGCTCTGTTGTAATTCTTTTCTTCCATAAGCAACCGATTGTTTAATTGGTCTAATAGCTCTTGCGGTGGTAACTGCAAACCATAATTCTCCACTAATTTTCCACAACTTGTGAGTATTATTTCCAACTCATACAATATGTAGCCTTGCAAATCATCATCATTGACATAATAGTTGGGAATACGTACTTGTTTCGAGACACTTGGTGGAATATCATCACCCATTCGTCGCCAGTATTTATCCCATAACTGCAACGGTTGTGCAATGTCACAATGAGTTAGGAGGCGTGCAAAAAGAAATCTGAGTTCTGCTGATGAAGCTGAACCGCATGCTTCTTCAAGAGCTGTGTCCTATTCCTTGTCATTACCAAGGAGACCAAGCGCGTCACATGCAGCACGATAGGTTGGATACACAATTTAATTGACTGATCTGAGGTCTGTAAATCCTTGGCACCCTTTCTGATGACATAGTAACATTCTTAAATAGAAAAGCTCTCCTGAAGTTGGGTGCACGTATGCAAGCCATCCCACAGAAGACCTGTTGTTTTTCCTGTGTGACCAACTCTTTCGGTCATCATACAACACAAACTGTGACGGAAACTGCATGTATGTTAGATACCTGCCATCTTCATTTTCAATGTTGTAAGTAAACCACTCAGTGAGAGTTGTAAGTTTGCGATCAGGACGACTAACCACAGACTCTAAATTGTCGCCATCTCAGAAAGTCACATGCTGCATATTTTCTAGATGGAATGAAAGGATTTGCACCGCCGGTTCTCTACTATGTATCTCAAACTTGAGAATTCTCCAACAGGCCTCATGAGGACAAATGAATCGGCCATCAAGATAACTTTGGATTTCATCAATGCACACCTCTGCCTGCGTTGATGAAGTAGACGCTTCACCGATAGACCTTGTCACTTTTGCAAAGATTCAATCAGTTCCTTTTGATATATATTTGAACAAATATTTAATTAGCATGCTCCACCAGCAGTATTTGACATTAATGTGTGCTTCAAACGCTAGACACAGATCTCGGTTATATGGCACCACATATCCATTGTCAAGCTTCACCTAGCCTTTCTTTGCATAAACATTGCGTTGCCTTCTTCGATAATGTGGATACCCCTTGTCGTCGAAAAAAGTTTCGTTATTGTATTTCTTTGGAAAATCTTTTGTGCAAGTATCACCTTCCATACACGGCGCACTCAAGTTGGCCTTGCCACATGGGCCGTGCATCATCATTTCTGAAACAATTTTATATGCACGTGGATCACCTTGAGGGTCAGGCAGTTCTGCCGAAATATACTGGTCAACATCTTGAGCATTTTCAATCTTGGTTGATGGAGAAATCCAAAGAAGTGTGTGACAATGTGGTAAGCCACGCTTTTGAAACTCAATGGTATATAAAACTGCAGATACACAAATATGAGAGCAAATATTAGAACACACTGGCATAACATCTGCTTCTGAATGATAAGTAAAAAAGCATATGGAAAACGTAAATTGTTAAATTTTTTTGGCAAAAAGCAAAGAGCAGTACCTCCTTTGACTTACCCAAATGTTTTCCTCTGCTTCATAAACTTGATGAATGACTTGACCTTTTGTTTAAAGACTCTGCATACCACATATGCCCTATCCGCCGCTGTTAAGTGAGGAAACTTAGCCATGTATCTCTGAATCTCTGGCCACTTTACATTACATGTGAAAGTGATAAAAAACCGTGGATTACCAAGTTCCCGACAAATGGCCAACGCATCCAAGTAATGGCTGCACATGTATCTTGGACCTCCAGTAAACGAAGAAGGTAATATAATTCTTGAACCTGCCTGTGACCCATCTCGTTCTCCTCTTAAAATTGCATCATACAGCCGTGACAAATAGTCTCCACGAATATCGCCTTGATGTGTTCTATAAAAATCCATCCTATTTTGTTCTATGCAACAGTATACCCTAACGACGTATTGCTGAAAAAGCCTGCCAGTCCGAAAGAGCAAATTATAGGTATCATGCCTTGGATGCAGCTGGTATGTGTAGAACGCTTTCATTGATACCCGTTTTGGCTCATCGTTCGGGTCTGCTGTTCTCAGCATCAGCTTTGTATGGTACCCTGGCTGACCATAGATGAAAATCAACGGAAATTGTAACGACATGTATGATTTATGGATCTTGCTAACTCTTTTGACCACACCATTTCTGTATTCAAGGATTGATGAGTGCACAAACACTCATCATTTTTGGTCAATTCTGAAACGCAAAACATCTGAAAACACGCAAAATCACATCAAAATGATGAAAATATCCAAGGATCGTGTTTTATGTGTCTTAAATGCAAAATTTTTAAAAACAAATGAAAAACGAGCAAAGTTTGCAGAATTGGCAGTTTCAGTCCCCAAGTTTCAAGAATTGGCAAAACTAGTCCCCGGAATTTGAAAATGTGGAGTTTTATCATTCAAGGTCCCTGGAATGTTTTAAAGTCAAAAATGGTCCTTGAATGAATTTTTGGAAAAATGGCAATTTTGGTCCCTGAACTTTGGGAAATTTACAAAAATGGTCCTTGGGTATTTGAAAAATGAAAAATGGAATTTTGGTCCTTGTGTTATTGGAAGTTGGCAAGTTTGGTCCTTATGGTTATTTTTGGAAAAGTGTAAAACCAGTCCTTGAAGTTTGGTCAAATTACAATTTTGGTCCTTGTGTTAACACTTAAGCCAAACCGGACCCTTTGTTTATAACCCTACAAACCAAACCAAATCCAAACCAAAAATAAACCCAAGCCCTTTCCCAGGCCCATTTCCTTTCTAAATTTACCCGGCGCAAAAAGAAATATAAACTCCCCCCGTTTATTATTTCCCCCAGTCAAACTCTTCCCTCCCCCCTTTTTCTTCTTCCCCACGTGGTCCTGTACCTTCCCCCAACTCCTCCATTCCTCCACCTCAGCCTCACCATTCTATGTCCCCCCAACCTCCATAAGATCCAAGAAGCATTAATTGTGCACAAATTCCTCCAAGTTATATCAAGAGCTGTTGAAGACTTTTTTGGCGCCAATTTGCAATTCAACGGCCAAGATCAAAGTTAGTTATCCAACGGCTCAGAATTGTGTGGGAAAGGTCAAGGAAGTCTTCAGGAACCCTAATTGTGGCATATAAAAAGAAAGAGATGGAGGAGCAGCA
>LBNU01034277.1:11303-28181 GCA_014162995.1 Artemisia annua | reverse complement strand
AAATACTTTAAAATTTCATCAAGGAAATGTTCAAGCCAAAGATGATGAAAATATGTTGTTAAAAAGATACTTAGCTTAAGTAGATTCATGTACTACTAGTTTGAATGTTATTATTGTAGATAATATTGCCGACAAGAATCACAAGCAAGCTAGTTGGTGTACCAATCTACAAGTCTTGAAGTGTTGACCATTAAAGAAGACAATGTGCGGGTTTAGATAGTTAGAGACCAAGACTATGTGCGCCTAGAATGTGCAACTACTCAAAAGGGCAATTCACCAAGTTAGTTTCATCAAGTCTTACATCACTTACAACACATATTATGGTAATATGTTATTATGGATAGCTAGAGGCCAAGGTAAGTTTTCTTACAACCTTGACTATTATGCATGCTATTTGAATGCTTGCTATATGCCTACCTGACTATGTGATTAATCATTACTCGCTTGCATGCTAGATAACACTTGTGTGCTAATATGTGTTATATGCTTTGTGAAAATTAGACATTTGGTCTAAGCGCTTATCCTTCATTGGATTCAAGCAATTTATTTGGAAAAATGATGGTCTTACCACAACCATTATTTATAACTAATTTCGCGTCAATCAATCACTATAGAGGATGCACACTTGATTCACTTTTTACTCTTTCTCTATTTCTCGTCTATGACTCCTCTTGGAATTTACATAATTGACTTCTAGCCTTCTCCAATGCAATTCTCGTTTGTAAACCTCATCTCACGCACAACTTTTTCTTTTCTCATGTTTCGACTCAAAATTCACTCTTTATTCAAGCGTATCGAGTCTTTCCCATTTCTTCTATCTCGAATCTACTCCATACCCATTCCTTTGCCTACTTGTGCATATTGAGTCAATCCTGTGTCTTAAAATACTAAGAGTTATGTTTTAAAACAACTTATCTTAATGACCAAAACACCAAAAACCGGCAAATACCTCACACTCATTGATGACGGTCCCTTATCGACCGGCGGTCCCTTTTTGATAAAGGACCGTCCAGTCATTTTAGGCAATACCCCGTTTTTCTTTCTGCAGAACGTCTAGAACCAAACCAAACACACCCTTTGCTGCAGAAGTGACGAAAACCTCGACTATTCACTCAAATCCTTACTAACCTAAAATCAAACTAATTCAAGGTTTTCAATGAGTTAGATTCAGGTAAGACTCGGCTATTCTAGCAAAGACCCAGTTAGAACCAGGTAAGCCTCGGCTATTCTGGCCAAGACCCAATTTCTTCAAAAGTTTTGAGGTGATTTTAAATTTCTTTTGTAAGGATTTGGTTTTCTTCAATGGGAATTTTCTTACCCTTGTGAGTACGGGTAAGAGTTGAGGTTCGTGATTTTTGAATGAGAGTCTTAATATCATTTTGAGTAGGAGGTATAGTGGTGTATTTCCCACATGTGAGAGTGCTTCTGACAAGAGCATCAAGGCTCCATTCGTCAGAAAAAGATCATATATGATATTGCATATCATATATGATATGTAATATCATATATGATATATCATATGTGATTTTTTCGGCCACGAAAAAAAACGTGATAAAAACGAATTTTTTTTTTGTCGAAAGTATATAACAATGCATATCTATAGAAAGATAATTAAATGCTCGTCGTAACGGTATATTTTTTTTCGCTTAACGATTAACGGTTTGAAAGATATTAATATTTGAAAAATTGGATGAAAGTGGGTTTTTTAAATTGTTGGGATTAATCTCATCCATTAGATCAAATAAAGATGGAGGGAAGATGAATGGTGGAGATTAGTCCCTTGGTATGTAAAAAATATTTGGTCCTCAAATGATCTTATATCATTTATTAATCGTACCCATGATATTACTATTTATGCCGCGACGACCCAAAATCTTTATAAAATCATGAAAGAATTGTTTATAACCCGACATTGCTATACACACGATACCCTTCATTATATAAGTAATCCAACGTACCCTATGTTATTGTTATACAAACATACTCTTCGTTAGTTTATAAAATAAACACACTCGATAATTATAATCAAACACATCCTACATTAATTTCTATAAACCAAACGTGCCCCTTATTTATATGGACAACCCATGCGCTAGTTTTTTTTAAACAACCCAAACACACACGTTTAATATTAAAAAAATGCACCCTTATGTAAATCAAACAAATACGCCCCACGTGTATCTTACATTCAAACGCACCCTAGTAATTATCTAATCCAACCACACCCTTGTTTCTATCTTCATATGTGATAAAGAAAAGAAAAAATATATATATATAATTCGACCCTTCTTGTTTTCTTTTCTGGTTCGAAGCAACAACACACCCACACACCATACTAGATTATTCATGCATCTCTTATTCATATATATATATATATATATATATATATATATATATATATATATATATATATATATATATATATATATATATATATATATCAATTTCGGATCCATGCACATACATATATATCGATTACAAATATGATTTTATGTGAAAGATTTCATACGTATAACTATATATATCGAACTAAATATCTTGTAAAAATTTTATATAAGTGAGTCAAGGTATAGTTTCAATCAAGGAAAATAAAAATGGATCAAAAGGGTTTTACCCTATTCGACTTGAGGGAGGAATGAATCATGAAGAACAGAAAAGAATACCAAGTGACCACAACCTTCACCTATGCGTACTCACGATCAAAAAAGCAAGGACCTTGAAGCCCTTGTTGATTGTTGTTGTCGAATGAAGCCAGGAACCAAAAACACAATCCGCTATTTTTCTTTTTCTTTTTTGTAAGGTTTCTATTGTTTTAAGTTTGTATGTCGTGAGTTTTGTGAGAGTGAATACTCGGTTCTCAAAATTATAAAGGGTAATGGTGAGTTGGGCTTTGAACAAGCCGTGTGTGGTCTCAAGACCAAAAGAGGGAGGAAAAGGGCCGGTTTGGGTTGTGGGATTAAAGGAGCCCAAGAAGAAAATGTTAAGGTGTTGTTTTTTTAGTATACATATAATCGGCCCAAAAAATTTATCACGTAACGTACAGGTTTCATAGTCCTTAATTTTAATTTACGTATTTATATATTTCAAATTTTCAAACATAACGTATAGTTTTTATTTTACGGGTTTTCGGATTATTCGTAACAAGTTAGATCGAATTTTCGGATCGTTATACGTGAAAACGCCTTTTGCCTAAGTGGCAATAGGGATCATCTTCCCGCATGTCTCGGTCACATGCTTTATTGTGTTGTCTCATCGACACCCTACAATCTAACATTCTACATGGTCAGGAGAATGGAGTTTGTTACCAAAAAGAACAAGTTGAATTTGCCGTATGGTATGCTCTTGACCCGTCTATTCAACTATATCATGAATTTCCGGAACTCCAATCGGAAAATTACCACATTCATGATCGTGTCATGTTCCCGCTCACTATCCATATTGAGCGTAAAACAAGGTCTGATTCTGTGTCCAAAAGGACCTTGTTTCCCGAGTCATCCTCTAGTGATTCATCCTCTCATTACATAGATGATGATGAGCACGTTGGTAGTTCAAATGCTTGTACTTTGGTATGTGCTTATTCACATACCTTTTATTCACCATTATTAGACTATTATAGACCAAAAACTAACATTAAAAGCCAAAGATATCGTGTTTTTGTGTTTATGACTGTGCAGGTAAGGACATTGCAAAAACAACATGAAAAGCAACCTAAAAGCCTAAAACGAGCACGAGATGTAGAAAAGAGTTCTAAAGTCAAGCAAAAGATGAAATATACTTAAGAAAAGCCCGTGAAGACAAATTATTTCTCAAAGGCTCAAGAAAATAAAATAGACGCTTAATCAAAGTTCAAAGATGATTTTAAAGTTAAACTTTCTAAATCCGAGCAAGTGATCACTTTTAAGCTTTTGAAGACCTTTTGGAAAACTCGTCAACACATCACCTCAAGTTACAAGGACTTAAGTTACATTTTTAGAAAGTCTAGTAGCTTTGTATCTTAAGTTTACGCTTAGTATTCATGAAATGTAAAAGACTAGGGGGCTAAGTGCACACAATGTAAAAAGGAAAGCCTCCTTGGCTCCCTTAAATTGCACCCCTAGCCTTCATTTGCTCGAGTTAGTTTTTTTAGTCTTAGTTTTATTTGAGTCTTAGTGTAAGATTTCTTTTTATGCAAGCTTTTTATTTCATGTCTTAATAATCTTTCCTAGCTTATTCTTGTTGCTTCATTTTAAATCATCTTTCATCTTTTAATCTTTCAAGCTTATTTTGCGTCTTATTAATATCTACAAAAAGCTTTTATAAAAATCTTCTACCACCTTTGCATGAAAATACAAGTCGTGGGTTTTGATAATGGTTTAGTGCTTATTTTTGTGTCGTGAGCTTATATAAGCTTATTTAGTGTCTTAATCTAGTTTCTTAATAAGTTTTACATAAGTTTTTATTGAGTTTTAATCTTTGTTTCACGTTAAAAGTGGTTTCACAAGTTACAAGCCCTAGTTTTGCATGTATCATTTTAGGGATTAGCGAGTTTGGCTACAAAATTGCGAGTATGAAATCATTTGAACTTTTTGCGAGTTTGATAACTTTGTTTTAGCGAGTATTGGTGTCTTTTGGTGGTCATGCGAGTATGAAACTTAGACAGTAGCGAGTATGAGTTTTGATGTAGCGAGTATGCTAATCTTTTAGTTTGCGAGTTTCGACCTTGGCAAACTTTGTTTCTTGCGAGTATGATCCTCCCTTTTAGCGAGTTTCAAGTAGTTTTCATAGTCTTGCGAGTACCAATTCAGTATTAGCGAGTATCACTAGTCAATTTTATGCGAGTATGGTACTTTTCATTTTTATGCGAGTATGAAGTTAAGATTCTATGCGAGTATGGGAAATTTTATTGCGAGTATGAGTTTAGGATTAGCAAGTATCAAGTTTGAATTTAGTAGCGAGTATTGTTTTTAAGTTACAAGTTTGAATATCTTTTGTGTCGAGGTTCTTTTATTTTCTAAGTCGAGCTTGGCTTCTTACCACCTCATCGTTTTTACGAGTGAGGTTTATTTCTCTTATTTCTAAACTAAACTCCGTCGAATTTTCTTTAAACCTTTTAGTTTTATTACAACTTATTTTACTTTCTTTTTCTTATTCGTTAACTTTAGTCGTTTAATCTTTAAACCTTTCTATAGTTTTAAACCCATTCATCTCACATAGTTTCAAGTTTAATTTCATTTCTTTTATGTATCACTTAGCTTTATGTTTTATTTTATCGTTCCACTTATTTCTTTTAATCTAGTTCATCATTTCATTTAAGTTTTTAATAAGTTTTCGTACTGTACCTAAAACCAACTCTCATCTTTTAAACCCATTCATCTCACATAACTCACGACTCGAGTGACAAGATCAATTCAACCCTCGTTGGGACAACGATCCATGGTTTACAAGCTTGCTTGCTAGAACTTACGTCATCAATTTTGAATTTAGTAGCGAGTATTGTTTTTAAGTTACAAGTTTGAATATATTTTGTGTCGAGGTTCTTTTATTTTCTAAGTCGAGCTTGGCTTCTTACCACCTCATCGTTTTTACGAGTGAGGTTTATTTCTCTTATTTCTAAACTAAACTCCGTCGAATTTTCTTTAAACCTTTTAGTTTTATTACAACTTATTTTACTTTCTTTTCTTATTCGTTAACTTTAGTCGTTTAATCTTTAAACCTTTCTATAGTTTAATTTTTCTTTTAGTTAATTAAAACTTAAACTCCAAAAACATTTTCTTTATTTCTTTCTCTTATAGTTTCAAGTTTAATTTCATTTCTTTTATGTATCACTTAGCTTTATGTTTTATTTTATCGTTCCACTTATTTCTTTTAATCTAGTTCATCATTTCATTTAAGTTTTTAGTAAGTTTTCGTAGTGTACCTAAAACCAAATCTCATCTTTTAAACCCATTCATCTCACATAACTCACGACTCGAGTGACAAGATCAATTCAACCCTCGTTGGGACAACGATCCGTGGTTTACAAGCTTGCTTGCTAGAACTTACGTCATCAATTAATGGCGCCGCTGCCGGGGAGCGGTTGATAAGATTAAGTCATTTGATCGTTCGAGACTTGTGTTTTGAAGAACCTTCTTTTAGAAGTTAACGTTTTCATAAACATAAAAACAACTAAAAATTATAAAACCTATAAAAACCAAAAATATTTTCTCTTTTCTTTTATAAACTTTTAAAAACCAAAAAGATTTTCCTTTCTACTTTCTTTTTCACTTTGTTTTGTTTTGATTTGTATGATCACTCGTTCTAAGTCTAACTTGAACGAGTCTTCTTCTTCTTCTTCTTCAGTGCCGACTAACCGCAATTGTCGTAGACGAAAGCAAAAGACCGTACCCGAGTTACGTGATCTTCAAAATTCCATCACCGAGATGAACAACAACAATGGTAAACACCCCCCGGCGGGTGGTAACCAACCTTTTCATGATCCACGTCCAATGGAGGAGCAACTCCAATCGCCTTTCCAAGGTGTGAGGAGAGCCATCGTTATTCCCGATATTCAAGCAAATCACTTTGAAATCAATCATGGATTACTCAATCTCATTTCGGGTATATCCTTTCATGGTTTTGATCACGAAGATCCTCATGTTCACATTCGGAACATAACCGACATTGCTGAAACAATTAAGATCAACCAAGTACCTTAGAATGTTGTCAAAATGAAATTGTTTCCCTTTTCTCTCAAAGGAGCTGCTCGTACTTGGCTAGACAAAGAACCCCCCAATTCGATTCATACTTGGGATGATTTGGCTAGCAAGTTCCTTAACCACTTCTGTCCACCTACAAAAACCTCAAATATTCGTACTCAAATCTTTCGTTTCCAACAAGCTTTCGATGAATCATTCAGCGAAGCTTGGGATCGTTTCAAAGAGTTACTTGAAAAGTGTCAGAATCACGGGTTTTCTGAATTGCATCAAATCGATACGTTCTATAATGGTTTGAATCCCGTTGATCAAGATTCACTCAATTCTGCTGCTAGTGGTAATTTGTTATCTCGAAACACTCAAGATGCATTCACTATCATTGAAAACAAAGCAAGAGTGCGAACTTCACGAAGCAAAACACAAGTGTCAAGTGGTAATAACAAGGCTAACGACGAGGTTTTGTCATTAACCAAACAAAATTCTGATGCTATTGCTGCTCTTACAAAACAAATGGGACTTTTTATTCAACATAAAGAACAACCTTCTCAAACCGTCAATGCTATTAACCAAAGTTGCGAAACTTGTGGTGGTCCCCATGCATATTACGAATGTCCAACAACCGGTAACGTCTCTAACGAGCATGTGTACGCTGCTAACATGGGTGGTAATGGATACCAACCCCAAGGAGATCGAAATCTTCTCAGCTACCGTTCAACCAATTACATTGGACCACCACCTGGTTTTCATAACCCGCTTCTAAACCAAAATGTGCAAAATCGTGGTAATCAAGTCAATCAGAATCAAAGTCGTGCAACTCACGGTTTTCATAATCAAAATCAAGGTTTTAACCAAAATCGGAACTTTCAAAGTAATCATGGAAATTTTGGAAATCAAGGTGCTAATTATGGAAACTTTAATCATGAGAATCAAAATTTTCAAAATCAAGGTAAAGGTTTCAACAACAATGCCCGTGGGCAAACTTTTAACCAAAACCAAGGTGTTGTTCAAAATCAATCGAACACGGATGAGTTGTTGGCAGAATTACTTCGTCAAAATCAAAACCAACAAACTATCTTGCAAAGTCAGTAGACACAACTTAAAAATTATGAATAAACAACCAGAATATTGCTAAAGGAAATTTTTGACATGAAAAAATCTTTAAATGATCGACCCTCGGGTTCGGGTACCACGTATCTACCTAGCAACACGATCGCTAACCCGAGGGGCGATGTCAAGGCGATCACAACACGCAGTGGCGTTTCTTACGAAGGACCAACGGTTCCAACTGCCTCTTATTCTCCTCCTTCAAAGGTAGTGGACCGTGCAACCGAGGTGACAACGGATACGAGAATTCCTATTCACCAAGGAAGGACCAAAAATATCCAACCTCCGGTGGTTCAATCGACAAATGAAAATGCAAATGTTTCAAAAGGAAAAGAGAAAATTGTTTTTGAACAAGAGGAACCAGTTAAAACTAATCTTCCATATCCTTTTCGTCTTAATGAGCAAAAACGTCAAGATAAAAATGACATAATGAAGGAAAAGTTCTTTAAGATGTTTCAAGACATTCGCTTTGATTTGAGTCTTGCTGATGCTGTTGTGTTAATGCCAAAGTATTCATCAATGCTTAAAAACTTGTTGAATAATAAAGATAAATTGTATGAAATGTCGACTACACCATTGAATGCGAATTGCTCGGCGGTGCTCCTTAAGAAGCTTCCCGAAAAGCTTGAAGACCCCGGCAAGTTCTTAATTCCATGCAATTTTCCCAGAATGGTTCAATGTTTCGCCTTAGCCGATTTAGGTGCTAGCATTAGCCTTATGCCGTTTTCCGTCTGGCAGAAGTTGTCTTTACCCGCTTTGACTCCTACACGAATGACACTCGAGCTTGCCGACCGTTCTACCTCTCGTCCTAAAGGCATAGCCGAAGATGTCATCGTCAATGTGGGAAAATTTCACTTTCCGGCTGATTTTGTGGTTGTCGATTTTGATCCCGATCCGAGGGTTCCTCTCATTCTCGGAAGAGGTTTCCTAAACACGGGCCGTGCTTTGATTGATGTGTATGATGAAGAGATTACCTTGCGAGATGGTCATGAAGCCGTTACGTTTAATTTGGACCAAACAGCAAGATATACTTCCACCGATGAACCCATGATCATCAGCAAAATCGATGTTATTGATGAAGTTTCTGATGAGTATTCCCAAGAGATACTCGGATATTCAAGTGGCAATCCCACTTCTACTCTTTCTTCACCCCAAGATAATTTTTCTACGTCTCAACCCATAATTGCCGACTCTTCCCCTTCTTTCACTCCGTTTGAAGGAGGTGATTTCTTTTTGGAAGAAGTCGATGCTTTTCTTTCTACCGATACATCTTCATTATCGGATAGTGATGATTCTTACTATGATCCGGAGGGAGACATTCTTATGCTTGAAAAACTTTTGAATGAAGATCCATTTTCACCTCTCCCTCCGAAGAAACTTTATGTTGAAGAAGTCAAAAAGGTCGAGCCATCTAACGAAAAGCCTCCAGAACTTGAGCTTAAAGATCTACCTCCTCATCTTGAATATGCATTCTTGGAAGGAACCGACAAATTCCCCGTCATCATTTCTAAACACCTTCAAGATGAGGAGAAGAACCGTCTCGTTGATATGCTTAAGAAACACAAAGATGCCATAGCTTGGCATATTTCCGACATCAAGGGCATAGACCCTCGTTTTTGCACCCACAAGATTTTACTTGAAAACGATTCTAAGCCGTCCATCCAACAACAACGACGGGTTAACCCAAAAATCCTTGATGTGATCAAAAATGAAGTTATAAAACTCCTCGATGCTGGAATGATTTACCCAATTTCTGATAGCTCATGGGTTAGCCCGGTCCATTGTGTGCCAAAGAAGGGTGGAATGACTGTCGTGACGAATGATGATGACGAGCTTATTCCTACACGTCTCGTAACTGGTTGGAGAGTTTGCATCGACTATCGAAAGCTCAACGAAGCAACTCGAAAGGACCATTTTCCACTTCCATTCATGGATCAAATGATTGAACGACTTGCAGGAAATGAGTTTTACTGTCTTCTTGATGGTTTTTCTGGCTATTTTCAAATTCCCATTGATCCTCCCGATCAAGAGAAAACCACTTTTACTTGCCCTTATGGGACTTTTGCCTATCGACGTATGCCCTTTGGCTTATGCAATGCCCCAGGCACGTTCCAGAGGTGTATGACCGCTATTTTCCAAAACATGATCGGGAAGACAATGGAGGTTTTTATGGATGATTTTTCTGTGTATGGTGATTCATTTTCGTCTTGTCTCTCCCATTTAGAACAAATGCTCCAAAGGTGTGAAGACACTAACCTAGTTCTAAATTGGGAGAAGTGTCACTTTATGGTTAAAGAGGGTATAGTCCTCGGCCATAAAATCTCTAAAGCCGGAATTGAGGTGGATTGAGCGAAAGTTGATGTTATAGCCAAACTACCTCACCCCACGACCGTCAAGGGAATTCGAAGTTTCCTCGGTCATGCTGGCTTTTATAGACGTTTCATACAAGACTTTTCCAAAATAGCCCGACCATTGACTCACCTTTTAGAAAAGGATGCCCCGTTCATCTTCACCAATGAATGCATTGATGCTTTTAATACCCTTAAAAAGAAGTTGACGGAGGCTCCTATTTTAGTTGCCCCCGATTGGGATTTGCCCTTTGAATTAATGTGCGATGCAAGTGACTATGCAATTGGGGCGGTCCTGGGGTAACGCAAGGACAAATATTTTCAGCCTATACACTATGCAAGCAAAACCATGAACAATGCCCAGTCTCATTATACCACAACCGAAAAAGAGATGTTGGCAGTAATCTATGCTTTTGAAAAATTTCGACCATATCTTCTTTTGTTGACACCAAGAATCACTATTCAGGAGGTCGGGGATGCTCGAAATAAAGGTTAAACATGGTATATTAGATTAAAGAATTGAGGAAGGTGTGTGTGTTTTCTAGAGAGAGAAAGAGGAGAAACCACACATACCTCTTATTACAAGTGAACATCCAACCTCTCCTAGTTGCAACTAGGAGAGTATATATACTACAAAACACTAAAACTATGTCATATTGACAGAACTAGTCCTTGTGCTTTTAGCTAATGCAATTTCCAACATATAACATTATTTTCAAGGCTAACAATCTCTCCCCAAAGTAATGTTATATGGGAATTGCTTACAATGTTCCCTACAAGCACAATTAAGTAAAACACAATACAAAACATAAGTACAGCAGCTCCGAGAGTGGTCTTCAAGCACCATAGCTTCACTTATCCATCTGAGTCTTCTCAGCTGCCATCACTTTGACTTGTAGAGGAACAATGTGAGCGAATCTAATTAGGGATTAACATTGACCATTACAATACACTCTCCCCTAATTAGTGCTCTCCCCCAAACTGACAACATCTCTGATGAATGCCCTAACTCTGAAGAAGTCTTTTATGATAAACACATGCGAACCGTCTTTAGTCTTCAAACATGCAGCGGAATATGTAAAACGACTGTAGACTCGACCTTCTTCAAGATTTTCTGTTCGGGGGTACAACGTATCAACATCTTCATCTTCACCAAATGCATTCCAGCTATCTTATAATCAGCCCATAACGTACACATGTAATCAACAAAGGTAGAAACGGTTAAGCCTGGTCACATGGACCTTTAGTACTTCATAAAGTACATATTTAGTACACATTTCTCTCCCCTGATGATTGCGATCTCATCGAAATCAGCATACCAATGTGTATATGTAGTTGTAACCGGAAGCACCTTTAGCATAGACCATAATCAGCACGTGTGAAGATGTCGATAATCCCAATCTACTAACGATACCATTTGAAATTGTCTAACTCTTTATCAACCTCTGAATGAACAATGACGGCTATTTCCATTAACCTCATAAAGAAGAACTCAATATGACGAACTTGAGAATGAAGTAAGATTCCCCAGACTTGTGACTTAAGCTTGTGGTTCGTGTAGTGACTAAGAACGGTGTAGAGAGTTCGTACTCCATCGAATCCCTAAGTACTCAATACTCTTCAACCAACCAACCATCAAGTATGAGACGTAACACCTCTTGATTATCCACAACTACGTGTGACACTGAGCACTACAACGTAACTCCTTTAAGTGATAGTTAACTAGGTCTTCGTCCGTCCACCCCTTGACCTATGAAAACTAGATAAACCAAGTCGTCGTCACCATTAACGTAACTCCTAGGTTAACATATGTATGTGCCCAACAAGTATCTTCGAAAGTCATGCATCCATCCACCCCTAGACTTTGAGATAAATAAGTACGCATCCGTAAAACTTCACTTCAAACCCAAATAGATAATAAAGAATTCTCCTTGTAGTCACAAACTTCTGATATTAGCCATCGTCATTGTATTATGATTCTTGATCAGGATCTTTTTAAGCAAAACGTGGTGTGTTTTGAGGTGTGATATATTGGTATTTATGTAATGAAACAAATGAATTGAATCATGTTCTGTATAAGGTCTACCAATGATATCATGAAGTGGGTGAGGTGATATATTGGTATTTGTGTAATGAAACAAGTTAATGAATCATGTTCTGTATAAAGTCTACCAATGATATCAATGTATTGGGTGAGGTGATATTAGGGTTTAGGTTTAGTGATTTCATATTTTTCCCTCCAAAAATTGAAATTGAAAAATTTCTCGCCCAAACTATGAAAATCACTATGAAATGCGAGTCTAAGGTTGCACGAAAAATTTGAGTTATAAAAATTTTTACGCCAAATTTTACCGAAAAATTTGAATTTT
Source organism: Artemisia annua (assembly GCA_014162995.1). Taxonomy (NCBI): domain Eukaryota; kingdom Viridiplantae; phylum Streptophyta; class Magnoliopsida; order Asterales; family Asteraceae; genus Artemisia; species Artemisia annua. The sequence continues at coordinate 15,689 of LBNU01034277.1, read as the reverse complement.
GGCCAAAAAATTTGAATTTTTGGTCAAAATTTTCAACGTTATACCAAATTTTGAATCTCGCGTAAAAATTGAACGTTTAAGCTCCCGTAGAAATTAAATTTTACTCAAATTTTCCCGCCAAAATACTTTTTTTTTGCTCATACTCGCTAAATCTCTGCCCATACTCGCAATCAACCATACACGCTAACATTTTCTTACTCGCAAAGTTTTTTCCTTACTCGCAAGTTTTTGACCATACTCGCAACAAGCCTGCCCATACTCGCAAGTATACTCGCTAAACCCAGGTACATACTCGCTAAAAGGTATACCATACTCGCAAGATTATGGTCATACTCGCAAGTATTCTGGCTTCATACTCGCAAAAAATCTTTCATACTCGCAAGGAAACTTACCATACTCGCAAAAAAATTCCCAAACTCGCAAGATGTCAGCCCCATACTCGCGAAAAGACTAGCCCTTACTCGCTAGAAATTTTGCATACTCGCAATAACCTAATCCATACTCGCAAGAAAGCAGCTAGAGTCTTCATACTCGCAAAACCCTAAAATGTGATACTCGCTGAAGAACAAAAACGACCCAAAAACATTTGAGAAGCCACAAAACATCACGAATCAGCCCTAGTAATCACGATTATCACCATAACAACCCAAAAACCTAACCCACGAAACACTAGCAGCCTAGACGCAATAGTTTGGATGAAACCCTAGATTTGTTGTGGCGCAAAAACCCTCGACCAACCACCAAACAAATCAACGATCAACCAAACCAATCGAATAGCTACCTAAGACACCCAAATACACCACGAATCGCCCCTGGTTAGCTTTGATACCAATTGTTATCACCAAGAATCACTATTCAGGAGGTCGGGGATGCTCGAAATAAAGGTTAAACATGGTAAAATTAGATTAAAGAATTGGGGAAGGTGTGTGTGTTTTTCTAGAGAGAGAAAGGGAAAACCACACACACCTCCTTATTACAATGAACATCCACCTCTCCTAGTTGCCACTAGGAGAGTATTTATACTACAAGTCACATAAACTATGTCCTAATGACAGAACAAGTCCTTGTGCTTTGCTACTATTGCAATTTCCACATATAACATTATTTTCAAGGCTAACAATCTCTCCCCAAAGTAATGTTATATGGGAATTGCTTACAATGTTCCCTACAAGCACAATTAAGTAAAACACAATACAAAACATAAGTACAGCAGCTCCGAGAGTGGTCTTCAAGCACCATAGCTTCACTTATCCATCTGAGTCTTCTCAGCTGCCATCACTTTGACTTGTAGAGGAACAATGTGAGCGAATCTAATTAGGGATTAACATTGACCATTACAATACACTCTCCCCTAATTAGTGCTCTCCCCCAAACTGACAACATCTCTGATGAATGCCCTAACTCTGAAGAAGTCTTTTATGATAAACACATGCGAACCGTCTTTAGTCTTCAAACATGCAGCGGAATATGTAAAACGACTGTAGACTCGACCTTCTTCAGGATTTTCTGTTCGGGGGTACAATGTATCAACATCTTCATCTTCACCAAATGCATTCCAGCTATCTTATAAATCAGCCCATAACGTACACATGTAATTAACAAAGGTAGAAACGGTTCAGCCTGGTCACATGGACCTTTAGTACTTCATAAAGTACATATTTATTTCACATTTCTCTCCCCTGATGATTGCGATCTCATCGAAATCAGCATACCAATGTGTATATGTAGTTGTAACCGGAAGCACCTTTAGAATAGACTATAATCAGCACGTGTGAAGATGTCGATAATCCCAATCTACTAACGATACCATATGAAATTGTCTAACTCTTTATCAACCTCTGAATGAACAACGACGGCTATTTCCATTAACCCCATAAGGAAGAACTCAATATGACGAACTTGAGAATGAAGTAAGATTCCCCAGACTTGTGACTTAAGCTTGTGGTTCCTGTAGTAACTAAGAACGGTGTAGAGAGTTCGTGAAGCATCGAATCCCTAAGTACTCAATACTCTTCATCCAACCAACCAACAAGTATGAGACGTAACACCTCTTGATTATCCACATCTAAGTGTGACACTGAGCACTACAACGTAACTCCTTTAAGTGATAGTTAACTAGGTCTTCGTCCGTCCACCCCTTGACCTATGAAAACTAGATAAACCAAGTCTTCGTCACCATGTATGTAACCCTTGGTTAACATATATCTATGTGCCCAACAAGTATCTTCGAAAGTCATGCATCCAACCAACCCCTAGACTTTGAGATAAATAAGTACGCATCCGTAAAACTTCACTTCAAACCCAAATAGATAATAAAGAATTCTCCTTGTATTCACAAACTTCTGATATTAGCCATCGTCATTGTATTATGATTCTTGATCAGGATCGTTTTAAGCAAAACGTGGTGTGTTTTGAGGTGTGATATATTGGTATTTATGTAATGAAACAAGTTAATGAATCATGTTCTAGTATAAGGTGTACCAATGATATCATGGAGTGGGTGAGGTGATATATTGGTATTCATGTAATGAAACACGTTAATGAATCATGTTCTTATATAAGGTGTACCAATGATATCAATGTATCGGGTGTGGTGATATTAGGGTTTAGGTGTAGTGATTTCATATTTTCCCTCCAAAAATTGAAATTGAAAAATTTCTCGCCCAAACTATGAAAATCACTATGAAATGCGAGTGTAAGGTTGCACGAAAAATTTGAGTTATGAAAATTTTTACGCCAAATTTCACCGAAAAATTTTGAATTTTGGCCAAAAAATTTGAATTTTTGGTCAAAATTTTCAACGTTAGACCAAATTTTGAATCTCGCGTAAAAATTGAACGTTTAATCTCCTGCAGAAAATAAATTTTACTCAAATTTTCCCGCCAAAAAACTTTTTTTATTTTTATTTTTTTATTTTTATTTTTTTTTACAAACCATTCTCATACTCGCTATGGATACATACTCGCTATGAAAAATTTATTACTCGCTAAGAAGAATTTTCCATACTCGCTAGCAAAATTATTGTCATACTCGCTAAGCAACCCTTTCAATACTCGCTATGGAAAAGTTGTCCCTTACTCGCTACACAAGATTAATACTCGCTAGGAGATTTTCATACTCGCTACCTAGAAAGTTGCCATACTCGCTAGCAAAATTGAAACTCGCTAGCAGTTTGTCAAACTCGCTAGAAGAGGGTCCTTACTCGCTAGAGCGATAAGGAAAAGAGGCATACTCGCCATAGATAGCACCATACTCGCTAAGGTAGATAATCAATACTCGCTATGAACCAGAAACAACCCAAACTCGCTATTTTGGGGTTTGAGTCATACGAGCAGCCACAAACACCCACGAATACCCACGAAAATCACCATAAAAACCCAAAAATCAAATCACACGAACTCCTAGTAGCCTATACGAATGATCTAGATGAAACCCAAGATGTAAACACCATAAATCCCCACTAAACCAATCGACTAGCTTCTAAAACACCCAAAAACACCACGAATCGCCCCTGGTTAGCTCTGATGCCACTTGTTGACACCAAGAATCACTATTCAGGAGGTCGGGGATGCTCGAAATAAAGGTTAAACATGGTATATTAGATTAAAGAATTGGGGAAGGTGTGTGTGTTTTCTAGAGAGAGAAAGAGGAGAAACCACACACACCTCTTATTACAAGTGAACATCCAACCTCTCCTAGTTGCAACTAGGAGAGTATATATACTACAAAACACTAAAACTATGTCCTATTGACAGAACTAGTCCTCGTGCTTTTAGCTAATGCAATTTCCAACATATAACATTATTTTCAAGGCTAACATCTTTTAAAGAAATGCATAGTGTATACGGACCATTCAACCCTCAAATACCTTATGACTAAACAAGATGCCAAGTCCAGATTAATGCGATGGGTGCTTTTGCTCCAAGAATTTAATGTCGAAATCCGCAACAAGAAAGGAGCAGAAAACCTAGCCGCTGACCATTTATCCCGTCTTGAAAATCCTCATCAAGATGTTCTCGAGAAAAAGGATATTGATGATTCATTTCCTCTCGAGACACTTGAGAGTGTGTCACTTTGTGATTCTAGTACTCCATGGTTTGCCGATTTTGCAAACTACCATGCGGGGAATTTTATCAGAAAAGGAATGTCGACCCAGGACAAAAAGAAATTTTTCAAAGATGTCAAACATTATTTTTGGGAAGACCCTTATTTGTTCAAAATTTGTGCAGACCAAATCATTCGGAGATGTGTCCATGGTAAAGAGGCCGAAGCTATTTTGATGGCATGCCACAATGGCCCCACAGGGGGACATCATGGTGCCAATCTTACTGCTAAAAAAGTTTTTGACTCCGGTTTCTTCTGGCCTTCGATCTACCGCGATGCACA
>LBNU01034277.1:0-10443 GCA_014162995.1 Artemisia annua | reverse complement strand
TGTGCAAAATAATTAAAGATATTAGGTTTAGCCGATGAGTAGTTCTTTATCTCCTTAAGAGAATCTTTGCTTGGGAAATTGGGTACACATCATGGATACACGCCATTATCTCGAGTTGTATTGTATATCGTTGTATAAGCGTAGTACGCATGTGGTTTCGGAGCTACCCTAAAGCCCGTTGTTATGTAAGAGCTAAGGTGCTTTAAGACTTCGGATTGAGATCGGGCCTTGGATCCTAGATTCCAACCCTAGCAGTTGGCGGTAGGTCTTGGATTGAAACCGTGAAGGTTCGGAGTTGAGAAGTTACTAAGGCAAACCTTAAAAAAAATAAAAAAAAAAATAAATAAATCCAAGAATAAGGATGTATGTTGAAGATTTATGGATTATGAGTTCTAGTGTTAAGACTAAAGTTGGTCGCGCGTGAGGTGCATGTTACGATCCTAGATCGGACGCATGAGGTGCACATGAAATGTACTCGCCAACTTATGTCTATTTTGGATGTATTCCAAAGTCTTTGTATGTATCCAATATCCTTGATGTGGACCACATTTCTCTAGCAGACATTCTTAAGAGAAGATCGATAACTACTTAGCGTATGAATTTGGTATCTTTATTGGACTAAAAGAAATATGAAACGAGATGCTTATGAAGAAATTCATTTCTCTCACAAAAATAAAATAAGTAGATACAAAAATAGGAAAATGGGAGCAAGCGGTACACGAGTAACTTCCATGGGTAGCGTTGGCATCTAACTTGTAATTGAACAATGATCCGTTTTTACGCTTAGTTTGGGAGCTTGTGAAAAATCAGGGATGATGAATTTTATCCAATCGGTCACTTTTCTATGAATTGTGTTCTTACTTTATGACCCTTAAATCGTTATCAAAAGATAATGAAAGTCAAGCACACCGTCATAAGCTAAAGTAGTGTAATATATGATGTACTTAGCCAAAAATGGAAACTCGGGGCGTTTTAGGGAATAAATGATTTCGTATCCCTCTTGAACGTTTTGCTACTTTTTAAAGTTAGTAAAGAGAGGTGTGAAATTATTTATCTTTAAAGCGTGACGTGATTACATTGCGTGAGGACACGTAATACCTTAGTCTGGGGGATTTTGGTATGTGCTTATTCACATACCTTTTATTCACCATTTTCAGGCTCTAAAAGACCAAAAACTAACGTTAAACGCCAAAGATATCGTGTTTTTGTGTTTGTGACTGTGCAGGAGAGGATATTGCATAAACGACATAGAAATCAACCAAAAAGCCCTAAAACGAGCACGAGATGTGGAAAAGTGTCAAAAGCCGAGTCAACGATGTTATCTACTTAAGAAAAGCCCAAGACGACAAAGTTATTTCTTAAAAGCTCAAGAAGATGAAAGAAACGCTTAATCGAAGTTGAAAGAGATTTATAAGAAAAAGCTTTCCAAGTTCGAGCAAGTGATCGTTTTTACATCTTTGAAGACTTTGAGAAAGCACGTCAACACTTAACCTCAAAGTTACAACTAGTTACATTTAGCGTTTCAAACATTTAGTAGCTTGTAATAGAGTTTTAATGATGATTTCATGAGATATGTAAGTCTAGGGGGCAAAGTGTACACGATGGCAAACTTGTAACCTCCCTAGCAACATAAATACCCCATGGGTGGCTTCATTTTGAAGCTAGTAGGAGTAGGGAGTAGAATTTAGTTAGTCTTAGTTTTATTTGAGTCTTAGTGTAAGATTTCTTTTTATGCAAGCTTTTTATTTCATGTCTTAATAATCTTTCCTAGCTTATTCTTGTTGCTTCATTTTAAATCTTCTTTCATCTTTTAATCTTTCAAGCTTATTTTGCGTCTTATTAATATCTACAAAAAGCTTTTATAAAAATCTTCTACCACCTTTGCATGAAAATACAAGTCGTGGGTTTTGATAGTGGTTTAGTGCTTATTTTTGTGTCGTGAGCTTATATAAGCTTATTTAGTGTCTTAATCTAGTTTCTTAATATGTTTTACATAAGTTTTTATTGAGTTTTAATCTTTGTTTCACGTTAAAAGTGGTTTCACAAGTTACAAGCCCAAGTTTTGCAAGTATCATTTTACGGATTAGCGAGTTTGGCTACAAAATTGCGAGTATGAAATCATTTGAACTTTTTGCGAGTTTGATAACTTTGTTTTAGCGAGTATTGGTGTCTTTTGGTGGTCATGCGAGTATGAAACTTAGACAGTAGCGAGTATGAGTTTTGATGTAGCGAGTATGCTACCCTTTTAGTTTGCGAGTTTCGACCTTGGCAAACTTTGTTTCTTGCGAGTATGATCCTCCCTTTTAGCGAGTTTCAAGTAGTTTTCATAGTCTTGCGAGTACCAATTCAGTATTAGCGAGTATCACTATTCAATTTTATGCGAGTATGGTACTTTTCATTTTTATGCGAGTATGAAGTTAAGATTCTATGCGAGTATGGGAAATTTTATTGCGAGTATGAGTTTAGGATTAGCAAGTATCAAGTTTGAATTTAGTAGCGAGTATTGTTTTTAAGTTACAAGTTTGAATATCTTTTGTGTCGAGGTTCTTTTATTTTCTAAGTCGAGCTTGGCTTCTTACCACCTCATCGTTTTTCCGAGTGAGGTTTATTTCTCTTATTTCTAAACTAAACTCCGTCGAATTTTCTTTAAACCTTTTAGTTTTATTACAACTTATTTTACTTTCTTTTCTTATTCGTTAACTTTAGTCGTTTAATCTTTAAACCTTTCTATAGTTTAATTTTTCTTTTAGTTAATTAAAACTTAAACTCCAAAAACATTTTCTTTATTTCTTTCTCTTATAGTTTCAAGTTTAATTTCATTTCTTTTATGTATCACTTAGCTTTATGTTTTATTTTATCGTTCCACTTATTTCTTTTAATCTAGTTCATCATTTCATTTAAGTTTTTAATAAGTTTTCGTAGTGTACCTAAAACCAAATCTCATCTTTTAAACCCATTCATCTCACATATCTTATGACTCGAGTGACAAGATCAATTCAACCCTCGTTGGGACAACGATCCGTGGTTTACAAGCTTGCTTGCTAGAACTTACGTCATAATACTTCTTCTCCATCCGAAAACTTCATAAATGCGCTTCCTCAAATCCCTCAAAATCTTGATTCAAAAAATCCATCTGTGATCACTCTTCTTACTCAAATCCGAGATGAGCAAAGGAAAGGATTAAAGTCAATCAAGAATCTTCTCAAGAAAAAGAAGAAGAAGTATATGTTATTTGGAGTGAACTCATTTCATGATTATGTGTAATGTACTTGAAACAACTATGTTTATTTTTATTTGTGCTAACTCTTAAGACATGTTAAATTGTTGATTATGTTTAGACTTGGATGAGATTATGAGATGTTTAGTTGGTTTATGACATCTTTTATTATTAAACTTATGTTTATGCTGTTGATGCGTAGGGATTGCTTACGCACTTTGTTTTACCTCTCAAGGGATCTCAAGAGGCTTACAATCCCCACCAGGCAGTGTACCTGACCGATGTAGTATAGTGTAGTGGCAAGTACCGGGGGATTGATCGTTCTCTCACAGGGAATAGTGTTCGTTAGGTTAAAGACTACTCTAATTAAGGTCTAAGGGTGGAGGATGATTATTTTTGTATTTTTATGTTTTTTGAAAGCAGTAAAATCTCGTTTTTGAAGGAGTGGGCGGAATTAGTTGCTAGTCAACTAACCCAAGTTATCTACTTATGCAATTAAATTAAAGTTTTGAGAAAACAATGGTGGGGAAAGTAGTGTTTACTTAGATTTCATTACTCCCTAACTATCTTTTACCATGTAATTAGTATGTTGAGTTTGCGTGGATGACGGGTGTATTCCTAACAAGTCGTAGGGAGTGCGTTCAATTCCCTAACTCTATAAGCTCCTACCTCACTCTATGACGATACGTCAAGTATCCTATCATAAGCTCACCGATAGCAACCTACGCATGAAATACTACCTTAAAATCGATTAACGCACATACGATTCACGTTTCCTAAGACGTTCAAGCTTGTTACCATATAGGAAGTTAGCCAGTTTTCTTAAGTCTAACGTAGATGAAACATTCACCCAAATCACAATCACAACATACACATCACATGATAATTAATAGTTAGGTTTCATTAGATCTAAGCAAACACAAGTTAATTTAGCCTAGCATGTTGAAGGAAAGAAAAGCACAAACATAGATCATACAACACATAGACATATTGTATGGATTGAATGAAGACTTATCTTAGATTAAACATGCAAGTTAGAGGGGTAAAAGTACCCTCTAAGGTCTGTAATACACGAGCTAGGGTTTAACCCTTAAGTTCTCCACCAAGTTCCTCTTTTAAAACAATAAAATTCGTCCTATATATATAGAAAATACGGGCTGACGGCGTCAGCCCAAGGTGTGACGCCGTCACGCCGACGATTAGGGTTTTGTGATGGCCTTCTTGACGTCGTCACGCCGCCTTGTTCCAGATCTGACGGCCTTCCCTGACGCCGTCACCAGACTAGGCCAAAAACTCTCTGGCCCGTCATGAGTAACTTCCAATTTCTTCACTTCATTTGTTCCTGACGTCGTCACGTTGAAGCTTGTGACGCCGTCACCTTCTGTGCACTTTAGGGTCTTTTGAGATTTTGTTGTTTTCCGCACTTTTTCACTCCGAAAACGCCCGAAAATGCTTCTTTTGTGATTTTCTCCTCAAAAGTACCTAAAATGAGAAAAGAAACGACTTTGGGTGAAATCCGATCAAATAATATACGAATTAGGACTCAAACTGACCCCTAAAAACGTAACATTTTTCGTCTCATCAAATACCCTTACACTTGAGATTTGCTTGTCCTCAAGCAAATGTGCTTTTATTCCAATCAAAATACAAGTTAGAGGTCATTTAATGCGAACATAAAAGTAATTACAATAGTTAGTCGTTCCACTTTACTCAAAATAAGCACGGAGAAAATATACTAGCACCTCTCATGTAGTGTTTGGATACTCACATCTCTCGGTTGATAATATGTAAATATAATGTAAAGGAAATGATAATATCACTCACTACCTTACATAGTAAATAGATTACCGTAGGCTTGAGAGAGGATCGAAACCTTCTCCACTTAGGCGTAAGCACCTAGGATAACTATCAAAGAGGGCTTTACAAAAGGGTTATAACGGGAGGTTTAGGGATATGGAAAAACACGGTTTGGTTGGATAAGGGATAATTTACTGGTGGCTAGTCAATCATCTTGGTTAGTTACATATACAAGTGGCGTTGCCAAGCCAAGACTAGACTCAATCTTAAACTATCGAAAACAAAATGAAATAAAAACAAAACATAACTTAGAAATAAAAGATAGGTGCGGATGGTAGTCCGTATGTTTTTTCTATATATATTTTTATTTTTATTATTTTTTTTTTTGCACACCTTTTTACCCTACCATCCAAAATAATACATCAATGGTTCCGAAAACGCCCGAAAATGCTTCTTTTGTGATTTTCTCCTCAAAAGTACCTAAAATGAGAAAAGAAACGACTTTGGGTGAAATCCGATCAAATAATATACGAATTAGGACTCAAACTGACCCCTAAAAACGTAACATTTTTCGTCTCATCATGGTGTTATATTTACTTAGTTCTTCAGTTGGATAGGCTTTATATTTCGTTAGTTTGAAGATTTGAAGGTGTTTGTGGTGTTTTTCTTGGTAGCGATTACCTCCACGTTTGGTGTTCTTCATAGCGATTAGCTCTGCCTAATTAGCGTTTAACTCTAGCGATTAGTGGGCATTGCTATTTTTGGACAACTGGACAAAATCGCTAGATAGCGACTGGTCTGGATTTTTGTGATAGTGATTAGTACGCAGTGTCTTTTTGTGGTTAGCGATTAACTAAGTTCAGCGATTAGCTTTTTAGCGATTTGCTGTGTTTAGCGATTATCTCATCTAGCGATTAACTCTCTGCAGCGATTAACTCTTGACTAGCATTTACCTAAATCCATCGATTAGCTTTTTAGCGATTGGTTGTGTTTAGCGATTACCTCATCCAGCGATTAGCTTTTTAGCGATTGGTTGGTTGTAGCGATTACCTCATCCAGTGATTAGCTTTTTAGCGATTGGCTGCCAGTAGNATTAACTCTCTGCAGCGATTAACTCTTGACTAGCATTTACCTAAATCCATCGATTAGCTTTTTAGCGATTGGTTGTGTTTAGCGATTACCTCATCCAGCGATTAGCTTTTTAGCGATTGGTTGGTTGTAGCGATTACCTCATCCAGTGATTAGCTTTTTAGCGATTGGCTGCCAGTAGCGATTATCTCATCTAGCGATTAGCTGTGTTAGCGATTATCTCTAACCTCAGCGATTAGCTCTTGTACTTTGGTGGTGTTTAGCGATTAACTCAGCTTGAGATTCTAGTGATTTGTTAATTACTTGTGTTTTGTGAATTGTTGTAACTTAAGTCGTTTCGATTAATCTGAGTGTGATTTGACGTTGTGAGTTAATTCTTACGGCTTGAATTATTACAATCGGATATATTGTTACTTGACTTGTCGCGACTTGACACTTAGCACAAATTGTGACTTATCTAAGATCTCATTCTAAGTCCATTTCGCATATTACGTCTTTCGGTTTCTTCTGTTGACTTTAGTAAAATCCCGGGAAAGAATTCTCGGTTTAAGTCACAAGAATTGTAAAATCCCGTTTAAGACTACATCATGACAACTAGGGCTTCAACTGATGACATTCAAGCTGCTAGGTCCGATACCCGACCTCCTATGCTCGATAGAACTGATTATGAATCATGGTCTCAACGAATTCGACTTTACTGTCAAGGGAAGGAGAATGGAGAAAACATTCGGAAATCAATTGATGAAGGACCGTTTCAAATGGGCACCACTAGAGATGTTATCTCCACCAGTGAAGATGGTACAGTCACCCTGGGAATTGACAGACCACACACTTACCATGATCTTAATGAAGCTGAAAAGAAGCGCTATGATGCAGATATTCGAGCCTCCAACATTGTGATACAAGGGTTACCCAAGGATGTGTACAAGCTCATTAACTTCAACACAGAAGCCAAAGCTGTTTGGGATAATGTCAAAATGCTGCTAGCTGGTTCGGAACTTACCAAAGAAGATCGTGAGTCTCAGTTGTATGATGAGTTTGAGCACTTCAAGATGAACCCCGGTGAAAACATTACAGACTACTATGTCAGATTCCATAAGCTTGTTAATGACATGAAAATGATTAGAATGTCAATGCCTAATATCCAACTCAACTCAAAGTTTGTTAACAACATGTCACCAGAATGGGATCGATTCGTCACAGCTGTGAAGCTCAACAAAGGACTCAGAATCACCAACTATGAACAGCTCTATGCTTACTTGCAACAACATGAGAAGCATGCAATGTATGATCGTCAATTGAGAGAGAAGCTCAATCCTACAACAAAGGACCCTCTTGCACTCATCTCAAGTGTGCATGCACACAACCATAACCCCCTTGATCAAATCAGTCACCCATCTACACAAGCAACTCAGAATCATTCATCTATTGGTCACTCATCTGCTCAATCAGCAACAAGCATCAAATCAACTCAACCTTATTCAGGGTATTCTCACACTGATATGATGATTGACAATCTCACCAACCAAGTGTCATTGCTTGTTCAACAACCAACTTAGAACCTCATCTAACCCTCGTAACATGGCTGTGGTGGAAGATGGACGCGTTGTCGTTCAAGGAAGGCAAAATGTCAACCAAAGGAATGGAGTCCGGGGTTATACTCAGAATAGAATGGGGAATGCTAATCAGGGACAGGGAAGACAACCCAAATGTTATAACTGTGGTGGGTTAGGTCACATTGCAAGGAACTGCACTCAACCAAAACGTCCTCAGAACTCTGACTACTTCAAGAATAAGATGTTACTGATGCAAGCTCAAGAGAATGGAGTACCATTGGATGACAAGCAGCTGCTGTTTCTTGCAGGAGATGAAGGGAACACATTTGATGCTGATGTGGATGATCAACCAGTTCAGGACTTAGCTCTCAATGATCCAAACATCTTCCAGGCCGAAGATTGTGATGCTTTCGATTCTGACGTTGATGATGAACCCACTGCACAAACCATCTTCATGGCTAATCTATCGTCTGCAGTCACATCACCGCAACAATCTGGTTCCCCCAACTCATCCATCATATCTGAGGTACTAAAGTTGTATGAAATATACGAAAAGTGTGATAAACCGAAGATTCTCAATGAAATACATCAAACTAATGTTGTCACGCCAGATGATGTTGAATTGGAAAGCAGTAATGTTACCCCAATACAACAACATGTAGATCACAACAAAGAATCTGATGTACCTTGTCGAGCATCTTCCTTTGTTGGTGATGATAATGTGATGCATGAACAAAGGATTCATGACAAAGTGAAACAAACAAACTTTGTGGAATCAAATACTGTTGATATGGGAAATATCAATGTTATCCCATATGAACAATATGTAAGACACAACGTCGAGTCTGTTGTACCAAGTGATGAATCCTCTGTTGATAATAATGTGTGTGAATTGGATGAATACACTGCTGTTGTGCCTGATGATACCTTGACTACTAGAATTAATATTCTTAAAGATCATGTGAATATTTATCAACAACGTGCAAGATTTGAGTTAACCGAACGTGAGCAGAAAATGGATTGGCAAATGTGTACATACATAACCGAAAGAAACTTAAAGGAAGAAGATTTAAGAATGGAGATAAAATCTTTACAAAATCAAATTGATCAAACTGTTAAACAAAAACAGGAGATTCAGGAAAGTGTAACCGCACTAAAACTTGATTTTCAAAGTAAAGAAACTAAACTCTTAAATGATTTTTCTAATCTTAAAGCGTTAAAGAACAAGCTTGAAAATAAGTTGTACACGCAAGGTCAAACCATTCAAACTGCTCAAATGATGCATAAGCACATTAAGTTGCGAGATGAACATAACAATAAGGATTTAGGAGTGCCCAAAACTAATTTTCTTAGGAGCATTAGTGCCACTCAACCTGCCTTATATGATGTTAATGTGATGCTTATGCCTAATCATGCCCCCCTGATGTGCCTAATACTGAGGAGATTGATGAGACAGAATCAGTCAATAGAGAAAGATTAGAGAATAAAATGAAGGATCCCAAGTGCATTGAAAAACGTGTCAACATCAAACCTCATAATTACTATGAATAAAATCGATTGACCGTTTTTGTATCCCAAACTAAGTTAACACCAGAACAGATATTTTGGCCTTTAGACGTTGAGAAAATGAAAGCTAAAAAACTTAAGGCCATAACTCCTCAAAGGTTTGCTACCCCAACGGTGTAACCTCCCAATACACCGATGCACCTAGTTCAGTTAGCTCTGCCCACACAATGTAAAACTCTTATTAGCATCTACGTTCTTTGTCAAATGTTTGTTGATTTTGATAAAACATGTAAAAAGAGAATTACACGAACGGGAATTACTGAGGGTGAAAGGGGTTTTGAATTAACAAAAGAGTGTTACTTAACTGAAGTCATTCCATTTTTTAAACTTATCAAAGAACACTTTGAGGGAATGCAAATGTCCCTTGAATCTGAAGTAAAAGAAATGAAAGATATGTTTAAAAATTTGGAACATGAGGGAAAACAAACTGCTATAGACCTTCAACATAGTGAAATTGCTAGGAAGAATGCTCTTATCATGAATGATGCTTTGATTGCTAAATGCATTGCACAAGATGTGTTTTATACTGCTACTGATTCTTCATTAACTGCGTGTCACTTTCATGAAATGTCTTGTGCTTTAAATGTTTTCCAGAATCGTGTTGTTGAGCTTGAGGGGGAGAATTTAAAATTGTAAGAAAAAATTCAAAACGATGATCATGATAACATGGTCAGGCATTTTTCGAAACTAGAAGTTGATAATCTTAATTTGCAATTAAAATGTCAACATTTAGAAGAAAGGATTAAAATTACAAATGCCAAGACATCCTCGGAAGCTCCTGAATTTGATGCATATTTTGAATTAGCCAAACGGGATGAAAAAATTCAAGCTCACACTAACACGATTCGAAAATTGAGGGCTCAAATTGCCCAATTGAAGTCTAATAAGAGTGATGTGATTGAATCCTCGAAACCTCCGTCTATAGATTCTCAGAATTTACAAATTCAAAACATCATCAACCATCTCAAATACGAAAATGATTGTTTTCAAGCTGAAAACTCAAAGGTCAAACAACATTACAAAGAGTTATATGATTCGATTAAGATCACACGTGACAAAACCAATGAAAAAATAACTTCCTTGTTAAAGGAAATTGAGAATCTAAAGACTCAGGTGAAAGGGAAAATGCATGTTGTCACACCCTGAATTTACCTGTTATGGGCAGCGGATTTGAATACCCGGGTGTAACTTTCATGGCATCCCATCACTAGATTATAT
>LBNU01034276.1:11657-25878 GCA_014162995.1 Artemisia annua | reverse complement strand
ACGCCTGTCCTAGACCGAAAAAAACCAAATAAATTTCTTTGCATTTTTCCTTCAATACCTGCTAGGCTTCACAATACCACTAACATCATCAAGGATGGTTATGTGCCGTTTTGTATTTGGAAGGAGATGGAACTTGCTCAAGAACCCCTATAGACAAAAAATAAATTAACACATATTATGAACAATTTTATACAAGTCAGGAAACAATGTTGAAATTATGTTTTGAAACATGTATCTTTTGAATTAAAGACCATCCAAAAGTGACAAGTTACAAAGATTTGATATAAACAGGATTCAGATTATATTTTAAAACGGTCTAAAATAAAAATTGTGAAAAGACTACATAAAGGTCAATGAACATTGTCCGAATAATACTTTTATGTACACTTTGAGTAAACAGAACATCCAAAAGTGATAAGTTGGAAAGATTTTATAAAGATCAGAAAGCAATATCCTTTCAAACATGCATAGTGAATGTTTAAAAGGAAATAAGTTTATAGCTCTTAGATATGTCGGAAATATATAGTTCGAGTTATATTTTGAAACAGGCGCTATAAATGTATAATTCTACAAAAATTATATTGTGGTTTGACGTTTTCTAGCTAGAAAAACGTCAAACAGAACCCGTAAATTTTATTTCTCTGACGAAACAAAATTTTACTAAGACGAAAGTGTTGTGTATGGTGTTTTTTGGGTTGATGGGAATTAAGAGGAGTGTGTTATATATATACAAGGAGATGATGTGACATTTGTGTATGGAAACTAATTAAGGTAATGGTTCAATTTTGAAATGTGAATGAAGCGACTAGCTGAGCTACATATGATTTGAAAATGATATTAAATATAACGTGAGTGATTATGTCATCATATGTGTATTAAAAATTAGCTTTGAAATAAGCTGTTGAACGGCGCAAAAGCAAAATTGTCATGCATTTCGTGTACTGCTTATGCGAGACAGCGAGAGGCTACGTGACTTTGTTTACCGGCCAATTTATTTTGTTACGCACAAATAAATGTTAATCATCTAACGATAAATAAAAAATAAACATTTTTACTAAGTTGATGAAAAAGAAACACCATAAGTTGTAGAAAAGTAAGTAAAATTATGAGTAGAAAAAAAATAGCATTCATTTCATTTATATGTAAGTCAGCAAATTCTTTAGCAGTCACAAATCTGTAAGGTTGGTCTCTTCTCATCCAATATTGTTCTTGATCTTTCTTTGATGTCACCTATAACAAAAAAATATTGTTATTTCTAACAAGCACAATAATTATATTTAGTGTTACTTAAAAACATGGTAAAAAGTGCTAAAAGTGGAACGGGTCAAACAGGTGAAAAGACGCATACAAGTGCATTTTCATTACCGTGGAATTTTTTTCTTTTCCAAATCTATACTGTTATTATGATATATATACTCTTTTAGTTTTCACTTCTATATTTATACGGTAAATGACATATTATAACCAGAGCTACCCATCTTGCGAAAAGAGTTGTCACCTCTGAAAATGGTCAAATAAATATTTGCAGGTCAATCTAACTCGACCCAGCCGGTACTTAAAAATGGAAGGTTCTAGCACGAACGTGTTCTTAATTTAATGGAAATTGAGTGTACTTACTTCTTGCAAGAAGTCAGCAACTCCTTTCCTCTCGGGACATTTAAATCCCATAGATTCAAAAAACTCAAGCACATTATCACGCGGGCCTTGATACACAATCTTCCCATCAGTTAAAAGAATAATGTCATCAAACAAATCATATGTCTCGGGTGCCGGCTGGAGTAGAGAAATAACTGCAGTTCCTTCAAGAATATGAAGAAACTGTTTGAGTGATTTCACAATTTGGAAAGTTGTAGAACTATCCAAACCCGTTGATATTTCGTCCATAAGAAGAACCTTTGATGGTCCAACTATCATTTCACCCGTAGTAACACGTTTCTTTTGACCACCAGATATACCCCTTATCATTTGATCACCAACCATAGTATCAGCGCAAATATCTAACCCCAATAACTGTTACATAAAAGTAAACATAAGCACTTAACATTAAAAGTTTAACTTGTTCTCTTTTCGATTTTATAAAGAATATTAAAAGGGTAAAAATAATCTAACGGTATCGTACCTTCAGAGTATAATCCGTGACCACACTAGCTTCTTGTCCCTCTGTTGCTGCCGCCTAATAATAAAAGAACAAGAATAAAGTTACAAAGTTTTTTAATCAAAACATACAAAGTAGACGAATAAGGGATTTCAGCCTGTACTTTGATTATAATTGGTTAAGTTCGGGCACGTAAAAGTAAAATGGAATGCAATAAATATCCGAGATTATTTTACATAAATTTTGTAATCATATTGGACTCAAAAATAGTTTTTTGCATAATTGAAACTTTTGGACTAATTGTGTTTTGGATCAACTCAACCCGATACTAAAAATGACACCAGACCAATTACCCAATATGCCATATTAATGCCTCTAAACTAGGTTTATATAATCATTGATCTTGCTGCCCGTTACCTTCATGTAGATATCGATATCTGGATCAGGCTTAATGTTTGCATCTTTTTCCCTTCTTGACAACTCTGCCAACATCTCTGAAAATCATACAAAAACTGTTATCAACACTCTTGTCAAAAACAATTTCTATTTTCACACATTGTAACACTAGAGGTGGCAACTGCTACCGATTTACAATGAATTTATATCATGAAAAAAAATGTTAATGGGTCAACCCGAACCAGCCTCTTTGGAACGCACTAAAAATGACCCGAATTTACCCGAACCCATTTTGACATGTTGCATTGCCCACCCATTTTGCCAACTGTACGTAACTCCATCAATGACCGAACTCACCATAACGTGATCCAATCCCTTGGCATCGAGCAGAAAAAGCTAAGGTTTCTCTAACTGTCATTTCTCCAATATGGACATCGTTTTGACTGATATAAGCAGATGTTCTTTCGGGCACAAACTCATGCAATTCATGCCCATTATATGTTACCTTCCCTGAGCTCTACAATTACAAATTGTAAATAAATGATTAAATACTTGCTTTTAAACACAGCTTTAAAAAAAAAAAAAAAAAAAAAAAAAAAAACGGTGATCAGGATAATTGGTTTACCTTAAGCTCCTTAGCAAGCTTCCCGGCCAAAGCTAATAACAATGTTGTCTTACCAGAACTTGGGGGGCCCAATAGTAATGTCATCCTACACAATGCATGCACGTTTTAGTACAAAATCAAATCATGTTCTCAATGCTCATTTACTTATGAATGGATCGGTTTATGTTGTGTTATTATCTTAAACGGGTCATATAGAAAAGATAGCTAGAAGGAAATGAGACAAGTACGCTGAAACTAGTCCAAACTATATTTTTAATGCATACAACATCCTATATCTACGAGAAAATAAAATGGACAAAGAAGTATATTTTGGTCATCACTGCCCGTCCTAGCCCCAAAAAAAATCAAATAAATTTTCTTTGCATTCTTCCTTCAATACCTGCTAGGCTTCACAATACCACTAACATCATCAAGGATGGTTATATGCCGTTTTGTATTTGGAAGGAGATGGAACTTGCTCAAGAACCCCTATACACAAGAAAGAAATTTATACGTACGTATTATGAACGATTTTATACAAGCCAGAAAACAATGTTAAAATTATGTTTTGAAACATGCATCTTTTGAATTAAAGACCATCCAAGAGTGACAAGTTACAAAGATTTGATATAAACAGGATTCAGATTATATTTTAAAACATGCAACTTTGAACGTAAAAACAGTCTAAAACTCATAAAAATTGTGAAAAGACTACATAAAGGTCCGTGAACATTGTCCGAATAATGCTTATAAATATACTTTGAGTAAACAAAAACATAACGTTGGAAAGATTTTATAAAGATGAGAAAACAATTTCCTTTCAAACATGCATAGTGAATGTTTAAAAGGAAATAAGTTCTAGCTCTTTAAAATGTCGGAAATAGTTCGAGTTATATTTTGAAACTGGTGCTTTAAATGTATAATTCTACAAAATTATATGTTAGGACTTAGGTAAGAATCCCATCAAAGTCGAATAAACAATTTCTGAACTATGATTTAGAAGTACCTCAAAAATATCAATGTGGAAGTTTATGAAACTTGGCAAAGCTCTACTTCCTGTGTTCACATTTGCCTCCACAGTCAAATGCTCAAATCTCACTTCAATTGTTGGCAACTCAATCCCAACCCTGTATAGTTACATGGCTTAAATATTTATATGATACAGAGAGAAATAATACGTATGTGGTTAAATTAAATAGGCAATAGCTAAAGAAATTAAGTTTCCATATTCATTACTTTATGGATTGATATACCTTTAAATTACACATGAATACATTTTTGTGTATGCTTTATTAAGTAGTTACTTATCTACTTTAAAGAGAAAATTCCTCTTAAAACTTCGGTACTTAAAAAATAAGTAAAATTCAGTTACTAATATACACCTGATTAAAAATAGTAATAATATCCATCGTTAAATTAATAGTTAATATATTTGTTAATACTAAATCTTTTATCATTTTTCATTCTAACTGGTAAACTTATTTCCCGCAATTACTACAAATTGAACCCTTAGTTGCATCAAAGGTCACACCATAATCACAAGTATAATTATTTACCGCTATACATCGTTTCTATACGTGGATATTTGTCTAGTCAGGGACGGAACTTAGAAGGGACTGAGGGGGAAACAGTAGTTACTTAGTTAATTAAATACAATATTTGTTAATCACTTAAGTAAGTGATTACTAATGCAGTTGTCATTAGCATAATGAGTTTCAAATTGTACATCCAAAAAAATATTTTAGTTAAGTGTTTTATCTTAGACTAATACCCTAGTGTTTTATTATTGAAAACACAGTCACTACTCATTGATGCTACTTCATAGGCAGGTATCTATTGTATTTATTAGATGTTTTACAAACAAAATATAGATGCAGGAATAGGATTTCATGCTTAGTAATTGGACTCAATAATAAACAAATCATCTGTTAGATAACTAGCTTACCTAAATAATTTAAATAATAGCTATTATTATTATAAACCTTTTATTGTGATTGTTCATACACATGTAAACATCTCAGATTCTTTAGGCTTCTTTGAGTATGTCTTAAAATTAAAAGTGTTTGTTAAGTTACTGTTCCTTAAATACTAATTAATTTGACTGCAGTTAGTTATTTTCATTTAACCATTTTTTCATTTCTTTTAACCAAATCAATATTCTAATACTCCTATATCTTTTTTCTCTCAAATCTATCAACTTTTTTGTAATTTTGCTTTTGACTGGTGTATTGACATCTATGATTTTGATAATATAATTTATTTCTTTTCCTTGTAAAAGAAAGATAATTAATTCTCAACTTTCTTGACCTAGGAAAATTATACTTCCATATTTCTAGATTCTAGTATTTTCAAAATATTCACATGAATATCACAAAAAAGAGGTTAATATGTTCCTATTATCCGAAAATGTGAGTATTTGATAATCGAAGTATATATTTCTATTACCGTTTCTGACTCTTTTCATATCCACCCAATGTATGTATCTAGTGAAGTTTGAACGTTAGACTTTTTGTGCATGTAGTCATCAACGTACCTAGTGAGGTTTTAACATGATACTCATCTGAATTTTAAATTTGGAAAAATGAAAATTAAGAATAAATATGCTAACTGATTCATTTCTTATATGTTTTCTATAGAAATAAAAGTAGAAAATATGAATATTCCTTGAAAAGGTAATGGATGGAAAATAGATGGTAACATTAATCAACAATAAGTACTATATTAACTAAGCATTTAAAGAATTCAATAGCAATAATAATAATAATACCTATCAATTCTGCGCCTGAGCTTCAGTAGAAACTTTTCATTATCTTCATCAGCAACTTTCACAAGTCTATCAAGCAAATGTTGTCTTTGTTCAATTCCAAGACTATCGATATCGACTTCATATGAAGCACCCTTTGATCCATACAACAAACCTTTCCTTAATCTATCAAAAGTTGGCAACTTTTCTAGTGAAGCCCATTTTAATGCCTCTTCATCATTTTCTTCTCGTGACGATTTTGAAAAAGCTTCCATACCCGAGTTTCTCCATATAGAGTTACTCGCAGATCGTAAACTAGATGATCTTCCACTCGTTGCTCGTCTACTCCCTAGCCTTATACTATTTGTAGCTTTGTATATGTCACTCCCATCCATTTTTAAAGCGTCCTCTAAACGAGAGACTTATATGTGGTTTGACGTTTTCTAGCTAGAAAAACGTCAAACAGAACCCGTAAATTTTGTTTCTCTGACGAAACAAAATTTTACTAAGACGAAAGTGTTGTGTATGGTGTTTTTTGGGTTGATGGGAATTAAGAGGAGTGTGTTATATATATACAAGGAGATGATGTGACATTTGTGTATGGAAACTAATTAAGGTAATGGTTCAATTTTGAAATGTGAATGAAGCGACTAGCTGAGCTACATATGATTTGAAAATGATATTAAATATAACGTGAGTGATTATGTCATCATATGTGTATTAAAAATTAGCTTTGAAATAAGCTGTTGAACGGCGCAAAAGCAAAATTGTCATGCATTTCGTGTACTGCTTATGCGAGACAGCGAGAGGCTACGTGACTTTGTTTACCGGCCAATTTATTTTGTTACGCACAAATAAATGTTAATCATCTAACGATAAATAAAAAATAAACATTTTTACTAAGTTGATGAAAAAGAAACACCATAAGTTGTAGAAAAGTAAGTAAAATTATGAGTAGAAAAAAAATAGCATTCATTTCATTTATATGTATTAAAAAAAATTATTTGTACAATTACGCACGTTAATATTTTTATTTACGCATGATAAGTGCCATGGGCCGTCCTATTGATTTGGCCCTGTAAATCACGAAAAGCTTAACTATTATGGAAAATTTAAAGCATAATATAATTAGACATGTATAAATAGTAATGGACATATAATAAATCGGAGGGTCCTCTCACATACTAGTAATATTTAGGAAGGCCGTAAAAATTCAAGTTAGACATGTATAAGTATAGTTGGACATATATAAATATAAATACTAACGAACATATACTAAATTGGAAACCCTCTCACAAATGGTAGTTCTATGTGGCTGCTCCACTTATACATGCTAATCTCCTTCATTGATAAGCGCTAGCATGCAAATCATCTTTAAAAAATTTATTTTAATAAATTAGATTTGGGTTCAATATACATCCTAAATTCTCTAAGGGTGCGTTTGGTCAGAGTATATTGAAAGGATTTCATGGTATGTGCATTTTAAATTCATTGAAATAGTGTATTTAGTATTATCAAAAAGGGTATTAAAATTTCATAATTCCCAAAATTAGGCTAATCAGAATGTATCTAAAAAGTGGAGAATTTCAATTTACTTGAAAAGATCTTTTTTTAATAAATGACCAATATATATATATATATATATATATATTTTTTTTCTTTTGTTTTTTTTTTGTTTTTTTTTTTTTTCAAATCAAAGTAAATCGATTACTTACTAGAAAAATTGCAATAGTGAACATTAAGAAATATTTTAAAATACTATAAATTTATGTCAACCAAACATGTGAAGGTATTTTAAATTCCGAAATTCTAAGTGCTCAAGAATTGAAATTTCCCAAAAAACTCATGAACCAAACACCACCTAAAGTTGCAATAAACAAATCATGTCCACTCATTTTTTCATCAAAATTAAAAAGCGATAGAGACTTCATTGCACTTAGGTTAATCTAGGCCAGAGGCAGACATACGTCAAGATAACCCCCCCTTGAAAAACTGTGTTCATGAATTTGAATCCACATAATGACTCAAAGCACATAGAGCCATCTCCTTATTTTTCTGTCAAAAATAAAAATGGCGGACTAGCTGATATTTCTATCAGTTAATGAAAGAGCCCAATGCACAAAAAATGCATGTTGGGTCTTTGAAACAATTCATATCATTTTGATAATAATAAGTTTCATCTGTTTTACCAAGAAGGTCTACGGTAGCAATACCAAATCAAATATGATGAGTAGTGGGGTATTGAGCTAAGCCTTGGAAATCTTAATGCCATAATGCCTTTCAAATCCTCTTAGCCATTATCCTACTGCAATAATTCTTGCTAAGAAGAACGCCTATGTTGTGGCAATTCCACCCAGAAGGTAATGGGTTACTCCTACATCACGTCCTTGTACAATGCTTAAGGCTCTCGGCTGGGTAGCAGGAGCAACTTTACTTTTCACATTTTTATGAAAAAAAAATATCTTGCAAACGTAAAGTCCTGAATCATTAAAAAAAAAAAAAAAAAAAAAAACCCATCGCGACGAGGATTTTTTTTATCTTTCAGTAGACGGGCACTTCAACAAACTTTTCCTTTTCAAGTTTTGTTTTAACGCTAAAATATGCATCTGAAAAAATCATACGTGATTTGTTATTTTATAAATCATATGATTTCATAAATCACATGTGATAAAATAACAAATTACATATGATTTTTCCAGGCGTAAATTTCAATACTAAAAAAAATTGTCAAAATATATAGAAGTGTCCTTTTATAGAAAGATAATATAATTCTCGTCGCGATGGTATGATTTCTTTCGTGTAACGATTAATGGTTTGTGAGGTTTTTTTTGTTTTTGTTTTTTGATCTTATTTTNTGAAATTATGTTTTGAAACATGTATCTTTTGAATTAAAGACCATCCAAAAGTGACAAGTTACAAAGATTTGATATAAACAGGATTCAGATTATATTTTAAAACGGTCTAAAATAAAAATTGTGAAAAGACTACATAAAGGTCAATGAACATTGTCCGAATAATACTTTTATGTACACTTTGAGTAAACAGAACATCCAAAAGTGATAAGTTGGAAAGATTTTATAAAGATCAGAAAGCAATATCCTTTCAAACATGCATAGTGAATGTTTAAAAGGAAATAAGTTTATAGCTCTTAGATATGTCGGAAATATATAGTTCGAGTTATATTTTGAAACAGGCGCTATAAATGTATAATTCTACAAAAATTATACGTTAGGACTTAGGAAAAGAATTCGATTAAAGTCAAATACAGTAAACAATTTTTGAATTATATGATTTAGAACTACCTCAAAAATATCAATGTGGAAGTTTATGAAACTTGGCAAAGCTCTACTTCCTGTGTTCACATTTGCTTCCACAGTCAAATGCTCAAATCTGACTTCAATTGTTGGCAATTCAATCCCAACCCTGTATAATTACATGGCTTAATGGCTTAAACATTTATATGATACAGAGAGAAATAATATGTGGTTAAACTAAATAGGCAATAACTAAAGAAATTAAGTTTCCATTCCTAACTTTATAGATTGATATACCTTTAAATTACGCATGAATACATTTTTATGTTTGTTTTATTAAGTAGTTACTTATCTACTACTATATATAAAAAGAAAACTCCTCTTAAAACTTGAATACTTAAAATATAAGTAACGTTCAATTACTAATATCTCCTGATTAAAAATGGTAACAACATCCATTATTATATTAATAGTTAATATATTTTTTAATACTAAATCTTTTATCATTTTTCATTCTAACTCCTAAATTTATTTTCTCGTAATTACTACAAATTGAACCATTAGTGGCATTAAGGGTTACACCATAAGTTTAATTATTTTACCATTATACAACGTCTCTATACGTGGGTATTCGTCTAGTCATGGACGAAACTTAGAAGGGACCGAGGGGGTTGTGGTCCCCCAAATTTTTTTTTGACTCTATATACATTTTTATATATGGTTTGTCATTTTTTATACAAAATTTTTAGCGTAATGTATATCGGTCCCTCTAAAATAAATAGTTTCAAGATGGCCCCTCTACTAACAACGTTCAAGTTCCGTCCATGCGTCTAGTAGTTAAACAAAAGGGTATATGACCCTCTGACAGCAAAGGCTAACGTGAGAGAGATAAATCGAATAAAAAGGAGATGGATTCAGGATTTAAACTCATGACCTCCACTTACACTCTTTGCCACCAATGGACTACCGTTGCGGAAACAGTAGTTACTTAGTTAATTAATTACAGTATTTGTTAATCACTTAAGTAAGTGATTACTAATGCAGTTGTCATTAGCATAATGAGTTTCAAAGTGTACATCCAAAAAATATTTTAGTTAAGTGTTCTATCTCTTAGACTAATACCCTAGTGTTGTATTATTGAAAACACAGTCACTACTCATTAATATTACCTATCACTAATGTTACTATTTCATGCTTAGTAGTTGGACTAAATAGTAAACAAATCAACAGTTAGATAACTATCTTACCTAAATAAGTAAAATAATACAGTAGCTATTATCATTATGAATCTTTTATTGTGATTGTTCATACACATGTAAACATCTCAGATTCTTTAGGATTCTTATACTAAAGCAAAATATTCTTAAATACTTTTCTTGAACATTAAAAGAAAAAGGAACTTGTTAAGTTACTTTCCTTAAATATTACTGTAATTATTTTGACTGCATTTAGTTCTTTTCATTTGACCATTTTTTCATTTCTTTTAAACAAATCAATATTCTAATATATCTTTTTTCTCTCAAATCTATCAAGTTTTTTGTAATTTTGCTTTTGAGTGGTGTCTTGACTTCTATGATTTTGATAATATAATTTATTTTCTTTTTCTTATAAAAGAAAGATAATAAATTCTCAACTTTCTTGACCTAGGAAAATTATACTTCCATATTTCTAGATTCTAGTATTTTAAAAATATTCCACATGAATATCACACACAAAAAAAAAAAAAAAAAAAGGTTAATATGTTCCGATCATCCGAAAAATGTGAGTATTTGACTATGATGTATACAACTTAATCGAAGTATGTATTTCTATTACCGTTCCCGACTTTTTCCATATCCAACCGATGTATGTATCTAGTGAAGTTTAAACGTTAGACTTTTTGTGCATGTAGACATCAGGGTACCTAGTGAGGTTTTAACATGATACTCATCTGAATTTTAAATTTGGAAAAATGAAAATTAAGAATAAATATGCTAACTGATTCATTTCTTATATGTTTTAATTTCTATAGAAATAAAAGTTGAAAATATGAATATTTCTTGAAAAAGGTAACGGATGGAATGTAGAATGGTAACATTTATCAACATTATATTAACTAAGCATTTAAAGAATTCAATAGCAATAATAATAATAATACCTATCAATTCTGTGCCTGAGCTTCAGTAGAAACTTTTCATTATCTTCATCAGCAACTTTCACAAGCCTATCAAGCAAATGTTGCCTTTGTTCAATTCCAAGACTATCGATATCGACTTCATATGAAGCACCCTTTGATCCATACAACAAACCTTTCCTTAATCTATCAAAAGTTGGCAACTTTTCTAGTGAAGCCCATTTTAATGCCTCTTCATCATTTTCTTCTCGTGACGATTTTGAAAAAGCTTCCATACCCGAGTTTCTCCATATAGAGTTACTCGCAGATCGTAAACTAGATGATCTTCCACTCGTTGCTCGTCTACTCCCTAGCCTTATACTATTTGTAGCTTTGTATATGTCACTCCCATCCATTTTTAAAGCGTCCTCTAAACGAGAGACTTATATGTGGTTTGACGTTTTCTAGCTAGAAAAACGTCAAACAGAACCCGTAAATTTTATTTCTCTGACGAAACAAAATTTTACTAAGACGAAAGTGTTGTGTATGGTGTTTTTTGGGTTGATGGGAATTAAGAGGAGTGTGTTATATATATACAANCCACCGCGACGAGAATTTTTTTTATCTTTCAGTAGACGGGCACTTCAACAAACTTTTCCTTTTCAAGTTTTGTTTTAACGCTAAAATATGCATCTGAAAAAATCATACGTGATTTGTTATTTTATAAATCATATGATTTCATAAATCACATGTGATAAAATAACAAATTACATATGATTTTTCCAGGCGTAAATTTCAATACTAAAAAAAATTGTCAAAATATATAGAAGTGTCCTTTTATAGAAAGATAATATAATTCTCGTCGCGATGGTATGATTTTTTTCGTGTAACGATTAATGGTTTGTGAGGTTTTTTTTGTTTTTGTTTTTTGATCTTATTTTTTTTTATATATATTTTTTAATGAGTGACCAGTATTTGTTTATTGAATTTTTAAATAGTTTGTGATCTAAACTTTATCTAATAAATTATTAGTTACTAAATTTTTTCTACACTTTTGTTTCTAGTCTCGACTTTACACAAATAATACACTGCTTAAAACAGAAGGTACAATCAAATAATACACGGCTTAAAACAAAAGGTACAATCAATTATCCATAGCACATGGTACAACACTGTAATGCACACCAAAATTTTTTATACTTACACCATTTTGTACAAGTTGTATAGCACATGGTACAACACTATAATGCACAGAGTGTGATGAAAGTATAAGAAAATGTGATGTGCAAATCATCCGCATATGAAAGAGATGACTCTCTCTCTCTCTCTCTCTCTCTCTCTCTCTCTCTCTCTCTCTCTCTCTCTCTCTCTCTCTCTCTCTCTCTTCATTTAATACAAAAATCTGAATCAATTTATGCATAACACATATGATTAACTACCTCAATTAAGCCTTTTTAAAAGCAACCCTCTTAGTAAGAAATATAATTAACTATGGGCCCGTTTGGTTTGTAGGTGGGTTTGGAATTAGATTTGGATTTGGATTTGGTATGAAAGAAAGTAATGAGAGTGAAAATTAATAACTGTTTAAATTATGTATTAGTTTGAAAAATAAAATATAAAAAATAAGACTAAAAATAATATATAAAAAATATGATTGGTTGATATCACCAAAAGACACTAGTAGAATCTATCATTCAAAATGGTGGGACCAGAGAATCAAAATGGAACCAAACAATTTATTTCATGTTTCTTTCAATCCATACCCATCAATACCCGTAAACCAAACGGGCCCTAAACATGTACAAATCAATCAAGCTAAAAACCATATATACCGAATAATACAAGAAACAAAAATGCAAACACACTTTTGACACTTGAACTAAGTACTCCATAACCATGGTTAAACAAAAAATGATAAAACTTCTACATGGTTCTTCGCGATCGATAAAATGGTATAATACTATAATAACATTGTTTTCATATAGTCATTGCATCGTGATGCACGGGTAACTTACCATATTTATATGAGATAGTATGCGATAAAGTTAATTTTTTAAAATTCTTGTAATGCATAAAGTTATTGTTACAAAAAATATGTAATCAAATTATATTGTTCGTAAAAAAATTTGATTACAGAGTACCCACCGCTGCAATACGCAGATTACCCAGAGTATCACATAAAAAAATAAACTAATGTGAAACCTGACCGCTGCAATACGCAGATTACCCAGAGTATCACATAAAAAATAAACTAATGTGAAACCTGAAGAAAGTAGTAACGGCAGAAAAATGAAACACGAATGTGATTTTTTTCATTCATTGTTCTTTCTTAAATACTACTTGTTGGAAAATACCTCGACAACAATCCGAAGTTCGATCGCGGAACGCTAGATCGCAAGTTATATCGAGCACAAGTAGCAAACACGAGAGACTACAAGAACCGACAAGAATATTACACACGATATACCCTGAATGAACCCTTTATTAATACCAATAAAGCTTTTACAATTGAGGAAGAAGAATGTTATGAACTAGCACCCCCCTCATCTCTATTTATAGAGATGAGGGGATAAAGAAACCATGTGATAGTCGGTTAAGGATTCTCCCAACCGACCTCACCATGAAACCGGCCACATGGGCCTTCCTTGCCTTGCAAGGCAAGTTTAACTAATCCTAGTTATAGTCTAGTCCTAATCTTAATTACAATGTACATTTAAACCCCTAATATATGTTAAGTGTACTCCTAATATTCAACAATTTCCACCTTAGGAGTAATACTTAAACATGACCGATACTCAGCATCTTTTCCTCGTGCCGGAACCTCGGACCGGGGACCACCTTGTCGACCAGGCATTGTACTTCAGTAATTTCCCTAGATTAGCTTTCTTAGACTCCTTAACTTTCTTCTTTTCAGCAACATTACCCTCTGCACCCTCTTGACCAGGTGCTCCGGTTACCGTAATGTCTGCCCCCACCTTTATACCAAGGTGTACCTTTTCCTGCTCCTTTACCAAGCAGTCCGTGTTTGTCTTTTCTT